>APFE031142548.1:75304-160917 GCA_000404065.3 Pinus taeda | reverse complement strand
AAAAAATGTGTTATATTTAGGTGAAACCTATGGGCAAAATACTATGGACAAATACCATGGACTAGATTGTTATTAATACCATGCAAAAAAACATTATTAACCCTAATATTAGTATTAATAAAAATAAAAATGGCACATGGTATTGACCCAAGGTATTCACCAAAATGGCATATGGTATTGACCCATGGTATTCACCTGGAATGTAGCCTATTTAAATGGGGGAATTAAACCAGCATAGATCCATCTTTACTCTGGATCTAATAACCCCCGAGAGGTACCAAATACCGTGATATGCAAACTAGCATAGAGTGAAAAAATATTTGATCCCTCTCGCGGCTTGGTGGATCAAGAGTAAAAATGGATGTTGTAATTTAATGTATGTTAAACATTTTAGCTTGGTTAAAATAAAAAATAAAATAAAAATCAACTATTCATTTTATTAATTTTTATAAATTACTAATAGTAAATTTTAAGCTCCAGGTTTATGATAACCCATGGTAATACCAAGATCTTACAAGATTTTATAATTGAGTAAAATATTCATGGTAATACCAAGATCTTACGAGATTTTATAATTGAGTAAAATATTCGCCATACTTGGTGAGAGATTCGCCAAAAAATTATATATACATATTATATTATTGATAAAATCGCCTTCCATTTTTCCTATACCATGGAGATTCACCCATTTATTCTACTTATAATTTAGGGGGTTCTTAAAATTTTCCCTGTCAAACACACATAACACAGAATATATAACTAGGGGAAAGCACCAGCCTAAAACGCCATCTCTGTATTATCATACAAGTGGAAATATGTCCAGATTACACAAATCCTTAGCTTGGAAGCTATCCAGATCTTAGTACAATCCCTGTGCTGCTCATAGACAATCAAAGGCTTCTCACAAACCTTCTCCTCTACCCTCCAAGCCTCCTATTTCTATGCACAATTTTCTTGGGTCCTCCAACTACAACCTGTGTGATTCTCATGTCACACACAACACTGACCTCTAAAATAACTGGACAAACCCGAAGGAGATAAATCCTCATTATGGATGAGCTTCCTTTATAGGAAAAATATTCATCCAACTGATAGGACATTGTCCCTTCTCTGATCTCAACTGGGTCTCTGTCTGAACTGGCATGCATCAGTTATCCATGAGTGAATACACAATTATCTGAAAATAATAGTGGTCACATGCATGAAAGCATCAACAAACTATATCTCATTAATTTAACAACTTGTTAAATTAATCTAACTAAACTTGACTAAGCTAAACTAAGTCAACTGATCCTCTCAATATAGAATGCATCCTTAATTCCTCAATCAGTGGAGCAAGTCAAGGACACATTCCCCAATTAGTGGAGAAATAATTGCATGTTCTCACAAAGACTTCAAGTTTGCTTTTCCTTAACTAATTAACTCATGGATAATTAATTAATTAATATTCCAAACTGATGGTAAGACCAAATTCAAATTTACTTCCTATAGATAGACCAGGGACTGCTATAAATAGGAAGGGACCTAGAAATGCTATTTTTAGTAGTTTCACCTCTCACCCAAGGTGGCCAAAATGCTCATTGGCCAAACTACTATTTTTAGAAGTGCTATTTTTAGCAGTTCTATATTTAACACTTTCTAAATTTACCATTTCTTGTTGCACACTTTTCAACACATGCTCCCAACAAGAAAGGATTCCTCTCGAACCTGATCCTGTAACTCTGGAATGTTCTGCATTCTTCACATCTACCAAGTGCAGTTACTCTAGAAAAACTTGGAATAAAAAAACTCCCAGCTAACCACTTTGTTAGGCTAGAAACATACTCTGATGCTGAAGCTCTATCTACTGCTGACAAGTGCTCCGTCTCTGACCTCTACGCTACTCCAACATCTCCATGCATCTCGCATCGTTACATCCTTCTCTGTGCTACCCTACACTGTGCAACACACTTGTGCCTCTCACATTACTGTAGCCTACATGCTCTACACTGTCTTGGGATTCCCTGCACTGTATCTCTCTTTTCCACTCCATCTGCATCTGTCTCTACCCAATTAGTCAGTTCTTGCTACTCCACATCAGGGCTCCCGTAGCAATGTCTCATCCAAGAGGTTGGGTACCTCAAGGATCCTGCCCCTCCTCCTTGGGATGATCACTCCAAATCGCCCCACCTCCTACCTAGAGGTATGGCTACATGTGATCCCTCTGCCCACCTGGATCGAAGTTTTCCCCTACTGGAGGTCTCTGCATGAGTGGATGCCTCCACTATGTCTCCTCTTGGCTTCCCTAGTTGTGGCTACTCCACAACCTCTTGAAGCTGCTTCACCAATCGTGGCTCCTCCACAATTGTATGAGACTTCTTCTAGTGCTACATGTTGAGAGGAAATTTTTGTCCCTCTTAACCACCAAGTATGTAACCTTTGCTTTGCTCCTCAAGGCTTTGCATGCATCTTGTACCTCAAGTGCATACAGGTTCTTGGCTAGCACACCAATTTGTTACATATTTCCCACTGTCATGAATTTTTTAGGAAAAAGAGCTGATTTTAAATCAGTGATATCTCCCTCTCCAAACTCTGATTTAGCCGATTTTATTTTATTATTTTTTTTTTTTGGGGGGTATTTTTCCGCAAGGAATCGAAATCTACTATTTGTTTCTGGAAATTTTGTACATAAATTTTCAGATATGTTCTGCAAAATCTCGGACCAAAACTCAAAACTTTGAAGTCTCCTCTCAGTATATCGTTCTCTCCTTTGATCACCTTTGCTTTGATACCATGTAGAATTTATAGAATTGTTCTAAAAATAAGCTAGCTCTGATATGATGTAGAACGTTTTCTACAAATCAGCTAGCTTTGATACCATGTAGAAATTCCCACTATAGATCACCTGGTAATGCAATGTACTAAAGCAAAACATTTGATCTACTTCTACAACCAATTTAGCAGAAGCTTAATCAAACGTGAGCAACATCAATAAGAACACATATAACTGATATGGAGAAATCAAACACGCAGAACACAAAAGATATAACCAGGGGAAAGCACTAGCCTAAAACCCCATCTCTGTATTATAATACAAGTGGAAATATGTCCAGATTACACAAAGCCTTAGCTCAGAAGCTATCCAACGCTCAGTACAATCCCTCTGCTGCTCATAGATAGTCAAACGCTTCTCACAAACCTTCTCCTTTGCCCTCCAAGCCTCCTATTTATATGCACAGATTTCCTGGGTCCTCCAGTTACAACCTATGTGATTCTCACCTCACACACAACACTGACCTCTGAAATAACTGCACAAACCTGAAGGAGATAAATCCTCATCATGGATGAGCTTCCTTTATAGGAAAAATATTCATCCAACTGATAGTACATTGTCACTTCTTTGATTTCAACTGGGCCTCTGTTTGAACTAACATGCATTAGTTATCCATGAGCGAATACATAGTTATCTGGAAATAATAGTTGTCACATGCATGCAAGCATCAACAAACTGTATCTCATTAATTTAACAACTTGTTAAATTAATCTAACTGAACTTGACTAAGTTAAACTAAGTCAACTGATCCTCTCAATATAGAACTCATCCTTAATTTCTTAATCATTGGAGCAAATCAAGGACACATTCCCCAACCAGTGCAGAAAATATTGCATGTTCTCACAAAGACTTCAAGTTTGATTTTCCTTAACTAATTAAGTCATGGACAATTAATTAATTAATATTCAAACTACTGGTAAGACCAAATTCAAATTTTACTTCCTATTTTAGACCAGGGACTGTCTAAAAATAGGAATCCACACTATACTGCTAAAAATAGAACTTCTATTTTTAACACTTGCATTTTTCATTCCTTGTTGCCCAATCCAGTATTGATGCCCAAACTGCTATTTTTAGCAATTTCTTGTTTCCAATTTTCAACACAAGATTTACCATAACATATCTAGAGATCTATACCAAACAAATGTCGAGACTTTATCCATTTCATCCTTTTTTCTGCTCCCATGAGTATCTTTTATATAAGAGAGATGATGAGTGAGTGAGACAAATGAAATGTCAAATCATGTGTATATATACAAGTAGAATGGGTGCATTTACCCTACGGGACACACCCTTTCATAGTGGGGTCGACTTGTCCCTTTTGAGCGTACATGAAACCCAAGAATAAAATTTATTTTATTTTAATTTCCAGAAGTTTTCTAGGACGACTTAGGAGGACTCTTGGCATGTGGGAATACGTCCCAATGCTACAAAAAAAATCAACATAATAGTCTCTCCATGAGTCTTGAGTTGGTTCATAACTCCCATCACTCTAGTAATGAATTGGTCAATGTTCTCTACCCCCTTCATCTTCAATGTTTCAAGCTCTCATCTAAGAGTTTGAAGCTTCACAATTTTCAAATTTTCATTACCTTGACATGCTAACTCTAGAATATTATAGACTTTCTTTCCATTGGATGCCCCCATTATCTTGGTAAAAATTGAGTCATCTACTGAACTCTACATCCAAAACTTGGCCTTGTTCTCCTTTTTCATCATTTTTACAAGTCAATTTTTTTGGGAACTAAGCACGACCCGCAAAGTTGCTTGATCTAGATTTGTGAAGCCATTCTCCACTTATTCCCAACATTCATGTACTGGCAAGAAGGTTTTCATTCTCATGGACTAGAACTCATAGCTCTTGCCAACAAGAACTAGTCCTTGTGTCTACCCTATACTACTTGTGCAAGTCATTCTTTAAAATTTCTGTAATGTCAAAAAAGATTTTTCTTTTTTGCCTAATATGGTGTCTCCCCTTTTTTGAAGTGAAAACACTTTAATTACCAAGGTGGATTAATTTCCTTGAACTAATGAAACTACAAATTCCAAAATAATAAGAAAAAACACCCTTATAACTTATACTTTTAAACATAAAATATTTATATTTTAAAACACTTCTAACTTTATAACTCAAATGTGACTTTTAACTCAATAAATGTTCTCAATTTTTTTTTTTAAAGCTGAAAAACTTTTAATAAAATGCCTTTCCCACAAAAAAAACCATGAGACCTCTTAAAAGAAAAAAAACATTTCAAAATTTTCATAAAAACTTTATGAAATATATGATTTCAAACCTTTAGACACCTTCATGAAAACATTTTTGAAATATATGTGGTCTTGAACTTTAAAAGACCGTCAAGCCCTCGTGCTATAGGAGGGGAAAAAACAAGTGACTTGAACTCAAACAACACATCGTCTTCGAGACCTTCAAAACTGCGAACTCTTCCTTTTCAACAACTTCAAAATCGTAGGCCCTGTGGTAGCTCTACTCATGACTCACTTTTAGTAAAAAGAAACATGTTTCTTTAATAGCAATGGTAATTTCCACAACTCTCTTTGTTATCTAGGTTAAACTCTCATCACATGGTCTGCAACAACCCACCAATTGTTTAGATTAACAACTATAACGATCATTCTTCAACTCTTTCACATAGGTATGATCTCATGCTCAGAATCTAGGATATCCTCTTCAGATTCTTCTCCACTTTGTGAAGAGTCTTATACTCACTCTGATACCATCTTAAAATTCACAAATAGACACCATAATGAAAAAAAATGGAAACTAATGAGGCATTGCACACCCTTCTTACCATTAAATAGATTTTAAAATAGACCATAAAATTTCAAGAATTATCTAAGACTCAAGAATTTTCTAGAAATATTTAGACTATCAATTTTTAGAAATATCTTTCTAAAAATAACTAAGACTAACAACTTATTATTTGACTATCCCGATTAGTAGATGAGATTATATTTTAACAACATAAAAAGATATCAATATTTAAACAAATATATTATCTTATATGTAAATCAATATTTGTCCTATCCTCGTTAAATAATTACATCATCACATCAAGCTTATATTGAATATAGATTTTGAAATATTTTGGAAATTGTGATAGATATAAAAATGGTTTTCAAATACAGGATGAAAATGGATATTTTATAAAAAAATAATTTTAAAAAATATAATTATAAATAAATATTTTTTTAAATAAATTTTAATCATATATATAAATTATTTATTTTAAATGGTTATATATTAAAATTTATTATTAAAAAAAATAAAATTTATTTTTTTAAAAAATTAAATTTTATATTTAAAAATAAAATTTATTTACTTATTAACTCGCTTCATTTATAATTAAAAACTCAAATTAATTTTTTATAGATACTATATTTAAATATCAATCCATTTTGTGAGCACATTCCGAAGGGAATATATATATAAATCATTTCTTAAATGCACCAAGAAAAAAGTAACCCACTCAAGTCTATATACATAACAAATTTCATTAGTCAATGACATAACAATAGTATTTGACTTTGATTCTTGAGTAGTGTCGAGAAATGGCAACAAGAAATTCCAGTTTAATTTTTCCTTGAATTAAAATAGAATTCTTTTCTCATAGCAATTTGAAAATAATTAATTAAGTTTAATTAACTTAATTAATTTAGGAAATTCAAATTGGAAGTCTTTTATAAGACATGTATATATTCTCCCTAACTTATAGGAGTTAAGGATGAGTTATGAATGAGTTGTGATTAGTTAACTCAATTTATTGAGTTAAGTCCAGTTAAATTAGTTCCAATCAGTTTCAGGAACTAATAGTGAGTAATAGTCAGTTGGGACACTAGTGACCTAATTAGTGCTACTCTAGTTAACTGAATATTCCACCATGAGAAACTCATGCATGTTGATTAGGAGAAAGACCCAGTTGAGACTAGAGTGTAGGGACAATGTACTATTTGTTTTAGATTTTTCTAAGTTGCACTGATAGTGCATGCAATCAGGAATTGATCCTTGAGGGTTTGCGCTATTTTTAGAGGTTTTATTTCCCTTTAAATACAAGCTATCCTTCATAGGAATTACACATTGGAATAGAGGCTTGGAGAGCCCGTGAAGAGGCTAATATTTGGCCTTGAGCTTGCTTATGAGTTGGAGATTGAATTTGTTGAGTGCTGGGATTGTTCTAGAGAGAACAAGCATCGTAATTTCATCTTGATTTTCTAGATTAATACAAAACAGATAGTGGGGTTTTGAGTTGTGGCTTTCCCCGGATATTTATTGTGTTATGTGCCTTTGACTCTCTTCCTATATTGATTATTGTTTGCTCGATGTTTATGGGCTTCCGCTGTAAATAGTAGAAGTATATTCTTGTCTCTTGTTTTAGTAGAGTACATGAGCTTGTGAATCTACAAGATTTTCTACATGGTATTAGAGCAAGATTGTTTTTTGGGCCGAGAGTTTGCAGAGAATTTATGAGAATTTATGTGAAAAAAATAGAAACAAATTACAGATTTGGATTCCTTTGAAAAAGATAACCAAATTAAAAAAAAAAAATCGTTCGAATCAGAGTTCGGATGAGGGAGATATCACTGATTTAAAATCAGCTCTCTAGAGGAGATTTCGAAGTTTTGAGTTTTTGGGTTACAGATGAAAGTCAAATTTGCATACATACTTTAGGATCGGCAGATGGCATTCCATGGGTTGCGGCTTGAGTATGCCTTGGAAGGCAGATCAAATTTTATAGCCTGGAGGGACAGGATGGAGGATGTGCTAGAAGATAATGGCTTGAAGGAATTCATTGATCAAGAAGTCTCCAAGCTAGTAGCTACGGATGCGCAAAACTTGGCTGAATGGAAGAAGTGTGTGGTGAAGGCAAGGTGGATAATCCTTGAGGGAGTTCGAGATCACATTATCTCGAGTCTCCATGGCAAGGAAACTCTGCATGCTACGTGGAAAACACTGACAAACTTGTATCAGAATAACAGTCATCAAAAGAAGTTGGCACTGAAGGATAAACTTCGTAAAATCAAGATGGAGAAAGGCGAGACGATTCCAAAGTACTTGACCAAGTTCACTCAATATCGGGATGAACTTGGAAGTGTTGGAATCATAGTTTTTGAGGAGGATATGGCGAGCCTTGCTCTTCTTAGACTCCCAAAGAGTTGGCATAATTATCAGGACTCTGTCAATGGTCGGGAAAAGCTGCCAGATTGGGAATGATGCAAAAGCATTCATCCAAGCTTATAAGACCCATGAGTCTTATTTCATATTTACTAAAGGGAGTTGGTTCCCTTAATCATTTTATTTATTTTCGTAAGTTTAGTTGAGTTTGAGGCGATTTTAAGTCGTAAATTCAAATTGTGGAGAATATGTCATGAATGAAGAGATTTTAGAGATAGTTGAGTAATCATAGGAAGAGTGAGGATTTGAGAGAGATAAAAGTTTTATTTAGGATTTGTTTGAGAAAAGAGTGGAGCTGAAGAGATACTTTAGGATAAAGTGAGAGATTGTTGGATCTGAACTAAATTGGTTCATGAATCCGTTTATGTATAAATTGTGATCTTTTGAATAATTCGAGGTTAGCCATAGGTTAGGGAGAGAGAGGAAAAGGAGAGAGAGTTAGAGGTTAGATAGAGTTGTGAGATAGGGTGTTAGAGTAGGCAGAGTGTTACAGTGTATTGGAGTTGATCAGAACACAATATGTTCTATATATTATGTAAATACCGTTATTAATGGAAAGAGTTGTGTGCAAAACTTGTTACTACGTGTTTTTATTATGTGGGTTGATTTTTTTAATGTAGGTTGAATCCACTGTTAATTACTAGTTTTATTGATCGCGATTGAACGCAGACAGAGATCGAGTGAAACGGTGAATCATCATTGATCACAAGTTGGATCAACGATGATTTGTTTATGAGAAGATCGACGGTGTTCGCTGATGATGGTGCACACACCTTAACACGGATAATGGACTCGAACATAATAAGAATGAGGAAAGTATGATAAAGTTCATGATAAACCCCGGAGTAGATCACAAACATCTGATAAATAGATCATCAGATCTACGATCATCGCGTGCAAATAGGCGTGGAGGTTTAATCTAGAAACATATGCGATATTTTATTAAACCGAGTTAACAGCCCAACCAATCGTGATCGTTCGATGAAAGGAGCGATATCCAACAGATATTGCACGGAAAAGTGAATGGAGTTTAAAATAATTTTCAGACCTGATGAGCTATCAACTGTGGTTTAATCCCGTTGAAGTCTGGTTGATCATAACCATTCATTGTGGAGGGTGCGATCTGACGGTGATCACGTGGGTAAGGTGCGCGTGGATTAATTTCCATTCCTGACCCAAGAAAGTTATGTGTTGCAGTGTTATTTCTTTTCGGTTTTGTGGGTATTGAATTTTTGGTCATGTTTCGGGTAAATGAAGTAATTCGACTATTTTAGGAAGAATGAAAAAGTGAAGGTTTGAACGGGTTTCTTAATTTTTTTGAGTTCCGATGATGAGGAGGGGACCCGTTAGTTTAATTAACAGGGATTTAATTAAACTTAAGTCTGGATTTATGTAAAGGGTGTAGTTTCCCTTCATGAAAGGAGGATACATGAGCCATAACTCATAGGTCCACGAGGGAATTTTGAAAAGATGCAGTTTGGCTACATCAAAGTGGTATCAGAGCAGAAGGAGATTATGCTTAGAGGTACAATTATGTTGTGATTTGGTAAGTGTGTGGACTTTGTATTTTTTTGTAGAGTAACAGCAGAGGAGGTGAGGAGATTTGTAGTAGCCTAGAGGAAGGAGTGCTCATATGGTTCCAGAGGAGAGAACCAAAGAAATGCTAACAGACTGAGCTCAAAGGAGAGAAGCTTAGTGAAGCATGTGTAGCAAGAAGGAGACTTGTTACTACAGAGGTTGATTGCAGCTCACAAGTTAAAGTTGTTAGAAATCAAGAAAGCATATGACAAGAAAAATCAGAGACACAATGGAAGAAAGGGAAAAAGCAGAGGAGTCAGTGCTTAGTAATGTTTAAATGTAAGTTGATTGAATTATTGGTTTTGAATTTAAAGTAAAATAGAAGAATGGTTTGCTATGGTACTGAAGTCATTTAAATGATGTGATGAATTTTGTGGAAACTTGGAGAATGAATGAAGATTGTTTAAGTATTGTTAAAAATAATGATATTGATGGTTGAAGGAATAGTTAGACTGAAGACTGGATTTGATAGATCTGAAAGAAGAGCCACTACAAGGATTTAAATTTGGAATTTGTAGAAACAAGACAAGATTTGCTTACAAAAACATTGTCAGAGGGAATTTGTAGTGTCTGTCATGAATTTTATAAATATTGTTGAAGTTTAGATAGAATATTAATGGATCTTAAAAGCTGAAGTGTTCATTATGAAAGGTAAGATGGGAATTAGTTTTAAGATATCTTTGAAGGAAATTGGCAGGTTTGGAAGTATACTTGATAGATCTTGAGGTAAGATTATGTAGGCCAAGGGAAGCAGTAAAATTGATGAAAGATAGAATGATCTATAGCAGCATCATAGCACGTGAGTTATGTTAAAGAAGATGAAGCAAGAAGAACTCTTAGATGGGTAAAAGGTGGCAGTACCCAACAATAAATTGAAATTACTGAAGGTAAAGGGAAGTGAGCAATTGAAGATGCAGTAGCCAACATCTTTGGGAGCTGAGCCAAAGTGCTCAAGGAGAAGAAGGGGTTCTAGTGCAGAGAACCTGAAAAAGAGAGGATACCAAAAGGATGATTTGGTATGTGTAACAACTAATAGACTTGTTATAAAAGAGAGAAGGGTTAGTAGCAAATCACCAATGAACAAGGGAAGTTCACCGAACGAAACAATGAATTTGACTATTGTTAGTCATAACAAGGGTATAGAGGAAAGTCACAGACAGAGAGAAAAGAGTGCCACAACATTTGGACTCAAAAGAATGAGTAAGGAAGAATTGGACATAGAGGTGGTTGAGATAAAGATAGAACTCAGTCGTTTGAAGAAGCCGATACAAAAAATAATCAGAGAAGAATGGAAACAAGGATTTTATGTGGGAAAAAGAGTTAAGTGGTCTGTCAGGGAATTATTTGCTGAGAAATTAATACTCTGAATGGTTGAGAATGAAAGAATAGATTACATTTGTGAACCAGAGAAAGGACCTCTCCTTGGGGAAGGAGATAGTGATGAAGAGATGATCTATACAGATCAACATAAGAGAAAGGTATTAGTAGCATCTTCACAGACAAGATGGTCTCATATTTTTGGAATTAATTATTTGTGTGAATGTAAATTTGCTGGTATGAAACCTAATGAATTTGAGATTGAGCATGAAGAAGTGAAAGAGGCAGAGACAAGAAAAACACAAAAGGAGTTTCATAAAGAATATCAAGACTTCAATTGGTGGAGAAAATTGAAAGGTATAAGACAATGGTTGTGTTTTCTCTTATTGGGAAATTATTGGATCATGTTTGAAGGAATATTAACCTGGATAGAAATCCAATGGGAAATGGACATAGAAAAGGAAATAAATGCATTGTAGATTGATGAAGTGAAGAAAAGAGAAGCTGACACAAAGAACTCAGCTCAAAAATTTAAGTCAAGGGAAACTTTGAAGGATCAAAGTCTTATCATAGAGGAGAGGAAGGCATTATTGTCTTACTTGGATAAACTGAGTGATGGAGAGAATTGTGTAGAGAAAAAAGGAATTCTACGAACCTATGATGAAGTTGCCAAGCATAGTCAAGAAGCTGCAGTCCAAGAAGTATTCTTTGATGAAAGAAATCGGAGATGTTGAGGAAGAATTCCTCAATAACTTAGTGGACTATCGTTATAGTTCAGAGAAGCATGGAGATATTATCACCGAGGCTTTAAATGAAGAGCCTTGTATTGTTGAAACTAATATGTTGTGTATGTTTTCAGGTTTAACATGTAATCAACAACAATTGGACAATATGCTTATGCATGTTGATGAAGTGAGATTATTGGAAGAAATGGCTAGATTAGAAAAGTATTTTGAGCATGTATTTAATAATTTTGAGAATAATGGCATTGATAGGGAATTTGTCATAACTCAAGAAGATGAAGGCAAGAAAATAAGAGTTTGTAATTAGAATGAAGTGTCTTCAGTAGAGGATCAAGATATAATTATCATGGAAAATGTGAAAGAATGTATGATGATGTTGACAGATACAGAATATTAGGAAATCTATGATTTTAAAATTGACTATTTTTAGGAGTCTGCAAACCATGAGGAAGATTTAGAAAAATAAAGTTTTGTTTTTGTTAAATATGAAGGCGAAACAACATCATTTTGTTGCAATGGTATAAGTACAGAAGATGAGAGGATACTTCATGATGATATGCTCAAATAAATTCTAGCTATTAAATTGTTGAATGATAGTCTTGTGACAGAACAAGGAACATTGTGTAATACAGAGGAAAGTGCTGAAATAAAATTTGCTGACAATTTCATAAATTTTGCATAAACTCAGCATAAAGAAATGATGACAGAATCATCTGTGGAGAATGGGAAGAATAGTAATTTTGAATCTGATAATTGTGATAGAAATTCAGTTTTATACAGGAAAGAGGAGCCATATGTAAATGGCATGCTTATTGAATATGAAGGAAGATTTAATTTGCTGGAAAAGTTATTAAGTGAACTTGATGATATAGAGGAAATGATTGACTTTCATAGCAATGGAGGGGAAGCTGTAAAGTGCAACCAACAGATTATAAAGGATAGAGATGAAGTAAAATTGGATAGAAATTTCATATTTTCTATGGCAAAAGAGAATGTGCAGCAGTTAGTTGATAGTGGAGTTCAACTAAGGTCCATATGTTTAAGAAAGGTTGCAAAGTGTAAAGAGAAAATTGAGAAATTGTGGATGAAGAAGTCTGTCAAGAAGAGAACCAACAAAGAAGAGAAATTAATCAAAGAAAACTACATCAACAAGGAGAGAGCACAACAACAACATAAGATTTAGAAACCGGGAAGGGATAAAGCAACAGTGGAAGGAAAAATGGAACAACAACATGATGAAAGAGATAGCAAGTTACAATGTAGGGTTTGGCATCTAGGAGAAGGGGAGAAGGCAATAAATGCACCTGCAATTGGAAAAGGTCAGACAACCAGTTGGAAGATGAAATCTGATGAAGTTTGCAACAAGAGAAGTTGGGTGTCTCATGAACAAGAGTCCATGAATTATTTCAACATGAGGAGTTTGATGCAGGAGCATTCATCCAAGCTTATAAGACCCATGAATCTGATTTCACATTTACTAAAGGGAGTGGGTTCCATTAATCATTCCATTTATTTTCCTAAGTTTAATTGAGTTTGAGGAGATTTTAAGTTATACATTCGATTTGTGGAGAATATGTTGTGAATGAAGAGATTTTAGAGATAGTTGAGTAATCCTGGGAAGAGTGAAGCTTTGAGAGATATAAAAGTTTTATTTAGGATTTGTTTGAGAAAAGAGTGGAGCTGAAGAGATACTTTAGGAGAAAGTGAGAGATTGTTGGATCTGAACTAAATTGGTTCATGAATCCATTTATGTATAAATTGTGATCTTTTGAATAATTCGAGTTTAGCCATAGGTTAGGGAGAGAGAGGAAAAGGAGAGAGAGTTAGAGGTTAGACAGAGTTGTGAGACAGGGTGTTAGAGTAGGCAGAGTGTTACAGTGTGTTGGAGTTGATCAGAACACGAGATGTTCTGTATATTATGTAAATATTGTTATTAATGGAAAGAGTTGTGTGCAAAACTTGTTTCTACGTGTTTTTATTATGTGGGTTGATTTTTTGTTAGAAAATTATATATTATAGAGCAATGGAACACATAGAATATTGCAGAAATATAAACACAGAAAACACATAAAACCATAGAGACATAGATATACGTGATTCACCCAGTTTGGGATACGTCCACCTCGAACACCCAGTCCTTCCTTTCTATTATCCAGCAAAATGAAGAGACACAACCTACAACAGATCCGTTGTAATATCCTCTGTTTTCTTTCACAGTCTCACTTCTCTATTTCTCACTTAGAGAATACACATCTATATCACAACCTTAATACAATGCCCTCATACAAAGATAGGGGTTGCCTTCTAGGGCAAAAAACCCTAAACTAAACATAAGTTATACCGTTAGATCAACCACCTAATGAATGGACCAGATTGACTAGAAATTACTATACTTTTACAAGGCAATTTTACATTTGTTTTTAGCTTTGGGGGCGCTTCCCCTGAAACCCCCGCCGAGAACCGCTAGCCCCCGGACCCCCCAGTGGGGGGGATTGGCCCCCCAGACCCCCAAGGGTGGGACAAGTCCCCCCCGCACCCCCCCCGTATGGAGGGGTGTACAAACTTCCTGGGGTATACATCCGGCTGAAACAAAGACCTCTAAATAATCATGCTCCACACCCAACATTTTTTTAATGTAGGCTGAATCCAATATTAATTACTAGTTTTGTTGATCGCGATTGAACGCAGACAGAGATTGAGTGAACTGGTGAATCATCATTGATCATAGGTTGGATCAATGATGATTTGTTTATGAGAAGATCGGTGGTGTTCGCTGATGATGGCGAACACACCTTAACACGAATAATGGACCCAAACATAATAAGAATGAGGAAAGTCTGATAAATTTCGCGATAAACCCCGAAGTAGATCACAACCATCCGATCAACAACTCGTCAGATCTACGGTCATCACGTGCAAATAGGCGCCAAGGTTTAATTCAGAAACGGACGCGATATTTTATTAAACTGAGTTAACAACCCAGTCAATCATGACCATCCGATGAAAGGAGCAAGATCCGATGGATATCACACAAACAAGTGAATGAAGTTTAAAATAATTTTCAGACCTAATGAGCTATCAACTGTGGTTTAATCCCGTTGAAGTCCAGTTGATCATAAGTGTTCATTGTGGAGAGTGTGATCTGACGATGATCACGTGGGTAAGGTGCACGCGGATTAATTTCCATTCCGAACTCGAGAAAGTTATGCGTTGTGGTGTTATTTATTTTCGGTTTTGTAGAATTTTGTAGAATTTTTCTACAAATCAGCTAGCTCTGATACCATGTAGAAATTTCCCACCTGTAGATCACCTAGTAATGCAATGTACTAAAGCAAAACACTTGATCTACTTCTACAAACAATTTAGCAGAAGCTTAATCAACCATGAGCAACATCAATAAGAACACATATAACTAATAAGAAGGAATCAAACACACATAACACAGAATATATCATTGGGGAAAGCACCAACATAAAACCCCAACACTGTATTATTAATCAAGTGGAAATCCTCAACAACATACAAAAAGAATAAGCTCAATAGCTATCCTGCTTTCTCTATACTTTGATGATATTCAATGAGAAGATGAAAATCATGGACTACCTAGGCCTCAATATATAGGCCACAAATCCTCCAATCTCCTATAATAGATCCTTCTCCATGCAAGGAATACTTACTAGAAATATCCAAGCATCTGATAGTACACTGTCCCACATCTGATCTCAACTGGATCTCTGACAGAACTGACATGCAACAGTTATCCATGAGTGAATTCTCAGTTATCTAAAATAATAGTTGTCTATGCAAGCATTAACAAACTATAGTTTATTATTTTAACAACTTGTTAAAATAATATAACTGGACTTGACTAGTTAGAACTAAGTCAACTGATTCTCTCATTATGGAACTGAACCTTATCTCCTTTAATCAAGGGATAAATTCCTAAATCAAGGGAGAAAATAATTGCATGATCTCACAAAGACTTCAAGTTTATTTTTTCATAATTAATTAACTCATGGAGATTAATTAATTAATGTTTTAAACTACTGTTAAGATCAAAATTAATTTTACTTCCTATAGATAGACTAGGGACTGCTATAAATAGGAAGGGACCCAGAAATGCTATTTTTAGAACTTTCTACTTTTATCAGTTTCACCTCTCACCCAATGTGGCCAATGACCTCATTAGCCAAATTGCTATTTTTAGACATGCTATTTTTAGCGGGTCTATTTTTAGAACATTCTAAATTTAACATTTCTTGTTGCACACTTTTCAACACTCCCTCTCAACAAGAAAGGTTTTCTCTCGAACTCGATCCTGTAACTTTGGAATGTTCTGCATGCAACACATCTACCCGGTCCACTTGCTCCAACAATAAAAACACTCCCAATTGACCACTCTGTTGGGCTAGGAACATACTCTGATGCTGAAGCTCTACCTGCTGCTGAAAAGTGCTCCCTCTCTGACATCTGCGCTACTGCAACATCTCCATGCATCTCGCACCATTGCACACCTCTCTGTGACACCTAGCACTGTGCAAAACACTTGTGCCTCTCGCATTGCTGCAACTTGCTAGCTATGCGTTGTCCTGGGATTCCCTGCACTATCGCTTTCTCTACCGCTCCATCTGCATCTGTCTCTACCCAATCATTCAGTTCCTGCTACTCCACATCGGGGCTCCTGTAGCAAGGTCTCATCCAAGAGGTTAGGTACCTCAAGGATCTTTCCCCTCCTCCTTGGGACGATCACTCTATATTGCCCCACCTCCTACCTGGAGGTATGGCTGCGTGTGATCCCTTTGCCCACCTGGCTCGAAGTTTTCCCCTACTGTAGGTCTCTGCATGAGTAGATGTCTCTACTCGATCTCCACTCAGCTTCCCCTATTGTGGCTACTCCACAACCTCCTGAAGCTGCTACACGAATCATGGTTCCTCCACAATCGTCTGAGACTTCTTCTGGCTCTGCATGTTGAGAGGTAATATACCCTCCCTCTCAACCACCAAGTCTCCATCAGTTGCCTTGCTGCTCAAGGTTTTGCATGCATCTTGTACCTCAAGTGCATACAGGTTCTTGACCTATGAACCAATCTGCTTCACCTGTCTAGTGATGATGTGTCTAAGGAAATCTTTCCCTTACTAAAGACTACATCATAGCCTCTGTCTTCCAGCATCGCGATTGACACCAAGTTTCTCTTTAGTCCTGGTACATACTTGACATTGTTCAAGGTAAGGCGAGATCCATGCTCCCTCTGAAAAATAACCGTGCATATACCTGAGACACTATACTTCTCATCATTACCCATCACTATGAGTATTTGGAGATCTTTCTCCTCCAAAGTACTGAACAAACTCTTGTTGTCGGTCATGTGGAAAGAAACTCCACTGCCAAGAAACCAACCACTTCCCACCATGGATGAAACCATGCATGCGAAGAATGTGAAATTGAACTCAAACTGTGAAGTAGGTGCCTCACCTTCAGATCCTTCCCCAGATCCCTTCTTGGATTTCCTCTATGGACAATTTACAGCATAATGGCCCACCTCATGACAACGAAAGCATCACACTTTTGATTTGTCAACCTTCTTCCCATCGTTGGAAGAACTGGATTCAGAAAGAGAAACCTTCTCCTTCCCCTTATTCACCTTACTTGCTAAGGCACAGTTCTCCTCATCGTGCATAGATGAAGAATTGTCTCTGGTGCTCTGTCTGATCTCCTCTTGCATCAAATCTGACCATAGTCATTCCCAATCTGGCAGTTTCTCCCTTCCATTTACCGATTCCTGGTAGCTATTCTAACTCTTAGGAAGGCCAAGGAGTGTTAGAATCACCATATCCTCATCCGATGTCATGACCCCTACACTTGCAAGCTCATCCCTGCATGTGATGAGCTTCGTCAGAAACATAGAGATCGTCTCATCCCTTTCACACTTGATCTTTCGAAGTTTTTCCTTCAGTGCCAACTTCCTGTGATCACTGCTATTCTGATATAAATCTTTCAATGTTTTCCACATTGCATGCGAAGTCTTCTTCCCATGGAGGCTCGAGAAAATGTGATCTCGCACTCCCTCCAAGAGAATTCTCCTAGCTCTAGCCACATACTTCCTCCATTCCACCTATTCAGTCTTGTCAGTAGGCTTAGGGATTTCTTGATTAATGAAATCCTTAAGACCATTATCTTCCAAAACTGCCTCCATGCGATCCTTCCAAGCTATATAGTTTGAGCTGCCATCAAGGGCATACTCAAGCCTCAAACCATAGAACGCCATCGATGAAATAGATGTGATAAGAACTTGAGATCTATATCCCGAATAATAAACTTTGAATTTCTTCTGCTAGTATACTGTTCTTGCTTGACCATCTGTGCTCTGATACCATGTAGAATTTTGTAGATTTTTTCTACAAATCAGCTAGCTTTGATACCATGTAGAAATTTTTCTACAAATCAGCTAGCTCCGGTACCATGTAGAAATTTCCCACCTGTAGATCACTTGGTAATGCAATGTACTAAAGCAAAACATTTGATCTACTTCTACAAACAATTTAGCGAAAGCTTAATCAACCATGAGCAACATCAATAAGAACACATATAACTGATAAGAAGGAATCAATCACACATAACACAGAATATATCACCGGGGAAAGCACCAGCATAAAAACCCAAAATTCTATTATCAATCAAGTGGAAATCCTCAACAACATACAAAAAGAATCAACTCAATAGCTATCCTGCTCTCTCTGTACTCTGATGATCTTCAATCAGAAGATGAAAATCATGGACTACCTAGGCCTCAATATATAGGCCAAAAGTCCTCCAATCTCCTATAATAGATCCTTCTCCATGCAAGGAATACTTACTATAAATATCCAAGCATCTAATAGTACACTATCCCTCATCTGATCTCAACTAGGTCTCTGACAGAACTGACATGCAACAGTTATCCATGAGTGAATCCTCAGTTATCTAAAATAATAGTTGTCACATGCATGCAAGCATTCACAAACTATATTTTATTATTTTAACAACTTGTTAAAATAATCTAACTGGACTTGACTCGATAGAACTAAGTCAAGTGATTCTCTCATTATAGGACTCATACTTATTCCCTCAATTAGTGAAGGAAATTAAGGATAAATTCTTCAATCAATGGGACAACTCATGTGCATGCTCACAAAGACTTCAAATTAGAATTTCCTTAACTAATTAACTTAACTGAATTAATTAATTAATATTTCCAACTGCTATTAAGATCAAAATTAATTTTACTTCCTATAAATAGACTAGGGACTGCTATAAATAGGAAGGGACCCAGAAATGCTATTTTTATAACTTTCTAGTTTTAGCAGTTTCACCTCTCACGCAATGTGGCTAATGACCTCACTGGCCAAACTGCTATTTTAGACATGCTATTTTTAGCAAGTCTATTTTTAGAACATTGTAAATTTAACATTTCTTGTTGCACATTTTTCAACAGTTTAAGAAGAAAATGAATGCAGAAGGCAAGGTGGAGAAATACAAAGCTCGGTTGGTAGAAACAAGTTATTCCCAAGTGCCAGGAATTGATTTTGGTGATATTTTTTCTCTTGTTGCGAAGGTATATTCTATTAGATTACTTTTATTTGTTGTTATTTCTTTTTATTTTGAGGTAGAATAGATAGATGTGAAGACAACATTTCTTCACGAGGATCTGGAAAAAGAGATCTACATGAAGCAAACTGAAGACTTTGTAGTGAAGGGAAAGAAAGAACTGGTATGCAAGTTAAAAAAGTCTTTGCATGGGTTAAAATAGTCACCAAGGATGTGGTATCAGAAATTTGATACATTTATATGAGGACTTGGCTTCACCAAAAGCAAAGTGGATCACTGTATGTATTTTAAATTAATTGGTGACTGTGTTATTTATCTGGTCTTGTATGTGGATGATATGTTGCTAATTGGAAATGACAAAGAAATTATCGAGGATTTGAAGACTCAATTATCCTTCAAATTCAACATGAAGGATCTCAGTGCTACAAACTATATTTTGGGCATGGAAATTAAACGAGATAAGGCAAAAAGGTAGCTCTAGTTAAACCGGAGGAAGTGTGTCAAAACAATACTTCAGAGGTTTAATATGTAGGATAGTAAACCGTTGAAGGTTCCTATTCCTGTAGGTGTAAATTTATTTGTTAAATAATGTCCCAAGAACAAGAACAGGAAGAGGACATATCTCGTGTTCCATATGCAAGTGTATTCAGTAGCCTGATGTATGAAATGGTCTGTACTAGACCATACATTACACATGTAGTGGGAGTATTGAGCAGGTTTATGTCAAAACTAGGGAAGGAGCATTGGAAAACAATGAAGTGGGTTTTTAGGTATTTGCGTGGCACTAGTGATTATGGTTTGTGCTACCAAAGAAGACCAGGATTGGATAGAGTTTTGGACATGATAGGCTTTGTTGATGAAGACTGGGTTGGAGATCTAGATTAGAGAATATCTACAAGTGGGTAAGTATTTAACTTATTTGGAGGTGAAGTTAGTTGGATGAACAAGAGACAGTCTGTAGTGGCACTTTCAGCTACAGAGGCAGAATATATGGCAGCTACTCATGCAAGCAAGGAATAAATTTGGTTTCATAGATTGTGTTCAAGTATGGGGTTAATACAATGAGCTATAAGGAATATACTATGACAGCTAAAGTGCAATTTTCTTGGAAAAGAACCTTTCTTATCATTCAAAGATAAATCACATTGATGTTTAGTATCACTTTGTGAGGGATATGGTTCAGGAAAAAAATGTGGTGTTGGTGTGGACACTTTGAAGAATGTTGTAGATGCATTGACGAAGTCTATGAGCATTGAGAAGTTTTATTAGTGTATAGAAACAATGGGAATTTGAGTGTTGGACCAATGACTAAGCTCTCCTATGACCCCCTATGTGGAAAGAAAACAACAAGTGGGAGAATGTTGGGTTAATGTTATATTCTTTCCACGACTAGCTTCAGGTGCAAAGTGGTGGGTTAGAGGGGGGGTGTTAGACCCCCCTTCATTGCGTCAGGCACAATGGGTGCGAAAACCCCCCCTATTGGGGGGTTTGAAGGGGGGGGATAGCCCCACCTTTACGAGGTCTGAGGCAGCATCCTAGGAAATTTTTTTGGATGCTATATTAGGTGGGCGGACCTAACTATGGTTTTTTGCATGGGTTTCGCACATGGTTTTAAGCATGATGGTTTTATGTCCATGGTATTTTGTAAATCTGGTCAAGGGAACTATGGTTATGTTCTAATCCAAGGTTAATTGTTTGGATTTTATGAATGTTTTGACATGTATATATACATGTCGTCACATTTAAAGGAATATAATGAAAAATCAATCTAGTGGTCCTGGTTTTGGGATCTAGGGGAAAATATTTGTGTATTTTTTTTGTTTCTCACCATCGTATATCTTCTATTTTTAATATCTCTTTTGCAGGTAATTTTTGTACAGGGTTAAAACCTACACTTTTATCCTTATCTTCGAGAAATGATCATTTTTTACCTTTTCCATCCTTATCCATTCACTCTGCCAACCCTAGCCACTTCAACTCTCTTTTGATGTGTAACTAAATCATTGCAGCTCTCCTTGGCAAGCCAACTGGAGTGGTGCAACTCTCTCTGCTAGTTTTATTGGGGCATTGAAGAGTAAAAACAATGTTTTTTATAGGATTTCCATGGAGTTTCTTTTGCATTCTAACCTTCATTTGGAGGTGTTTCCCTAGTAAACCCAAGGATGTGTATTTTTTGCTATGATATAACCTAGGGGTGAAATTTTGAGTTATAAAAATTACTCTTAAAAAACACTCTTTCTTAACCATGAAATGGGCACCCCTTCCTAAGTATCTCACTTGCTAGCTATGGTTGTTCAAAAGTAAAGATACTTTTAGATACGACCCCGTGATTCCTAGAAAGTTAATCGACATGGCCATCATATTGTTAACATACACTATTTAGAGAAAAGGAATCAAGGATTTCCAAATCCAACTCATGAAAAACAATGGCTTCAACCACTCTTCAATTGTAT
The DNA here is from genome assembly GCA_000404065.3 of Pinus taeda. NCBI lineage: Eukaryota > Viridiplantae > Streptophyta > Pinopsida > Pinales > Pinaceae > Pinus > Pinus taeda. The sequence continues at coordinate 139,238 of APFE031142548.1, read as the reverse complement.
ATTAGCCCCTCTTCAAACATTGATCCAAAATATGTTGAAAATAGGTGAAATAATTGAAAGATATTACAAATAGCATATTAATACAGTGAAACCTTAAACTTTATTAATGAAATAGTAAAAACATTGAAAATTATACTTAAGAAATATAAATTGGACCAAGGTGGTGGCTCATCTCTAAGAAGAGGTGTGTCAACTACATTCATTTGTAAAAGGCCCATAACAAGATGTTGAAGCTAACATTCAACATAAAATCTAAAACATGAAAAAGAACCCTAATCCTAGGAGATGAGGTGGAAAAAGGAATGTGGACCTTGAAGAGCATAGTTGAAACAACAATTCCCCTATGGTAAAACTTGCATATACAACTCTATTTAGGGAATTTCTTGAACTATTACAAATCTTTTTCTAAGTTCTATGTATTTGATCAACCTAACAATATATGATTTCTAAGCCATGTCAATTGCAAAAATTGCATGGGAATTTCTCAAAAAACAAAAGTTCAATCCCTATGAAATGTTGTTACACTAAAAAGGTGTAGCATCATTTTTCAATAGATGGTAGATTTTGGTGGCCACCTATATCCACCTAGATTACTCACCCCCATTCAGGAAAAAGTAGTTTCTGTTGCATCAGATTCCTCCATTAAATGGAGAAACTTTTATTTGATTAATGAAGAAACTTCCAAGCTTTGATAACCTAATATAACTATATGTTACTTTGGTTGGTTCCTTTCATCTTGATGTCCATGATCTTATCGATGGTAACATAATGCAATCAAAATTGAGTCTTATAGGATCCAAGTATTTTTATATTTTTGAAGTGGGAAATATATTCAAAACAATACCAAATTAAATACATGTTGTAAGCCAAGGAAAGGTGGCATACTCAATTCAAAAACATTCTCACTCACCTTGGTGATGGTGTAAGACCCATATTGGAGTATTCTAAGCTTCTTATGGGGGTCTATGAGCTTATCTTTCTACAAGTACAACCATGCCTTATCACCAATTTGAAACTTATGTCAAACTCAATACTCATCATGTTGTTTCTTGTACTAGGCATTTGCTCTCCATAAAATATGATGAGCTTGTTGTTGGATGTATTGGATATATTCAATAAATTTTGCTACTTAATCTCCATTATCTTGTTGAGCACTGGAGAATTCTTCATGTGTAAATCAAATAGGTAGAGTTATGTCAACTGGGGCATGGATGGGATCCAAAGAACACTTGAGAAGCGTGGTGGAAAATAAAATTGTGAATGCCTCTATTGTAGCTATAATGAACAAAAGGAAGCCTTTCATCCCATGTATGTGGATGCTTGTAGATATAAATTTCAAGGATATTCACTATTATCCCATTGAGTACCTTTATTTATCCATTGATTCCGGAACATAATGTAGTGAATTTCGTTAACTCACCAATCAATCAATTAACCAATCAACAATTAAAAAATAAACAATCAATATCATGCTTGGTTGAGGGAAACACTAACTTATAATCTGTGGATATTGAATCCCAAGGATCGTCTGAAGTATGTAGAGGATTGTACAACCCCTACTTCTTGATGGAAAGTTTAGAAATAATAATGGCATTTCATTATCTAATATACCTATTGATGCCTAGTTGGAGCTTTGGCCAATAGAAGTACTTCTGTAATACTACCATTGTTTTCTCCAATTCGAAGTGCCTTTCCATCCCACTATAATATGCCTCCCAAATTAGAGTCTCACATTCATCTAAATGAAAATAAATATGGATCAGATGGCATAGAAATCCATCCTAAAGATGAGAGTATGAAATTTTTTTACCTACATCTAGTGTTTGAAATGTAGCAATAAAGTCAAGATCATTGTCATACAAGTATAACCACCTACAAGTCTCATGTATATAAGAATTAATTACTATGGTTAGTAGAAAAAGATAAAGTTGGTTGAGGAATTTCAAAACTCAACTTATGCTACCTTTCTTGTACTTGATATTCAAGTGGAATTATTGAAGGTACATGGATAAAGGCTTTTGATAGTGGTCATTTTACAACTTTCCATGCATCTATGTGAATTTTAAGGGCTTGTGGTTGATCATTTCCTTTCTAAAAATATAATGCTTACATTACTAACATGCTAGTAGAATGGAGTACACATATTTTTCATGGTGAGATAGATTTGTGAATTGCATCAAAGAGTGTCCCACTATGTAGGCCAGTGAGGGTCCATGATAAGTGAGGACTATACTGGTAACATAATTTGAGGTACCTATCTCAATTTCAAATGGATATTGAAAGTCTAATAGAATGAGCATTGATGTTGAGTAAAGGTAATTTTTTAGATCCTTGAATATTTTCTATTTTGCCTCTATCCAAACGCACTTGGATTTAACCCCATCATTAGTTCCCTAACTCAGGAGCCAAACAATATGAAAGAACCCCATCACAAACATATAATACAAGCTAGTGAGGCTCGAGAATTTGTGGAGCTCTATTAATGTATTTGGGGCTAGAGAATTTTGAATTACTTATATCTTTGTTGGATTCACTTGCACACCACAATCATCCATGATGTATCCCAATCACTAAATTATTTGTGTGTTGAATGAAAACTTCTCCAAATTTGCATATAACTTATGTTGTCATGGGGTTTTAAACACTTGTTGGATGTGCTTTAAATGTTTATTCCAAGTTTCATTGAAGATAAGGATATCATTTAGTTATACAACGACAAAACGAAGTGGTGAATGGCTAAAAGATATCATGTATCATCCTGATGAATGTCATTGAGGCATTAATCAAGTTAAATTTTATAACCAACCACTCAAAGAGAAATTTAGACTTTAAATTTGACTTCTAAACATTAGTATTTTTAATTAGCACTTTGTGATAGCCTAACTAGTGATTAAAAAAAAAATTGGCACCCTTAACTTAATCATGAAGATCATCAACCCAAAGGATTATTCTTCACCATGATTATGTTTAGGGCTTTGTAATCAATATAAAGTTTCCATATCTTGTGATTCTTCTAAACCAATGCAGTTGGGCTCCCACAATGTGATGAGCTTGGTCGAATGTGTCCTTTTTTATTATCCCTTTAATTTTGTTGAATGGTGTTGTCATTAATGTCAACCTTGGAGTTTGACTTTGACTAAAAACTTGTCATTGATGTCAAACTATTAATGAATTCTCTTATATTTGTCTAAATTATATCAAGTTTGAATCTCCATTGTTGGATAATTGAAAACCTTAGTTCTATGGTTTAGGTTCTCTAAACTAAGGACATACTACCCCGAACTTGTTCAAAATTTTTGAAGAAGAAAACCATGGAATTTGTCCTCGAGATTCTCACAATTAGATTTTCCTCATCAAGTTGTTTCTAGTGGTATGTGTCACATCTCGAGCAGCCTCACAATTTGAGAGATATTCTCATTTGAAGTTGAATCCCCCCGCTTCTAGATGAAACCCTAGAGGGTGACCATATGGTTCCTTCACCTTGGTCAAGTCAAAATTTCATAAGATTACTCACATTAGAATAAAATAATTATCTGTAACACCCTCCTCCCACATCTACCCAAGCAACTGGCCTACCGGGGTAAACATGCGACGAGAGACCACTATGATATGATTCAACCTCATAATTTGCGTTAAAGAGGTGGAAACAATATAAACACACCATACAGATATTCAACATCAACTTCAACACCCTCATGAACCAATCCAACACTTCAGACAACTTTTCCTTGAGTCCCACTGAACTTTTGGACAACTTAAGCCTCAGCCACTCTCATGTTATAGGCATGACAGCATCCAGAAACCCAAAGTCACTCTCATAGGATTGACTGCCAGCATCCAGAGACTCATTTAGTTAGTGTTATGCTAGCATCCCTAGGATTTGAGCCACTTTCTCAGGCCGAAAGCCCAGGTCACTACCTCAAATTGAACCATCTCTTTAGAATACTAAAATAACAATACTAAAGAAAATACTCCTTTAATACCTTGGTTGGACCCCTACTAGCGATGAGAGGCATTTCATAAAACATATCAAAAATATGTAATCTACATGTGTAAATAACATATCTAATCATAGGGGTCTCATACTTATTTAAGATTCGCCATGAGGCATTGATGCATCAACACATTAACTGCCATTCCATCCATTTTTCCATAGATACATGGATCATTCAATTATAAGTAAAAACATGATGAGAGCCATACATAGTTGTTGTCATAAAGCATATACATAACCAGCATAATAGGGACAAAAATTCCAATGAACTCACCGCCATATAAACATCATATAATCTAGTATAATTCTCACAAAAATACAAGGAGAAATAACCTCGTATTGATGATGAAAAATCCGACCCGGGATGGGACTTTCACGTTCCACCCAACTGTAGAATGGTTGAACCAAAAATCTCTTCAGGCATTCAACCCTGTGCCATATTACAATCATGAATGTGGGACTTCATAGAACACTGTTATGAAACCAGCTCACAAAAATATTGAAAAGATAGATGAACGCCTTAGAAATAAGCCTCTTCGAGGGGGAAACCTCCTTTACATTACACAAATGAACAATTCCTGGATGATACAAATGACAAGACCTCCTTTCTATATATAGGAGTCTAAGAGGTTATAATATAATCAGAGCCGACATAACAATAATAATGTAAGGGCACAATAATAACAATAGTGGGCTTCTATTGGGTGCAATAATAACAATATGGGGACTACATGGGCACAACAATATAATAAGGGAGTCGTACTAATGACAATAAGGGGTTACACTAGTAGTATAGGGACCTAACATGCCCCTCTCCTTCAAAAAGTGTTGTCCTCAATGCTTGAGTAGTTATTGATGCTTCTGTAAACATTCTTGTCCTCCCATGTGAAATCTTCAGTGGGTAAGTTCTTCCACTTGATGCGATACTCTGAAATTGATTGATTTTGTAGTTGTTGGGTTCTTGTTTCTGTGACTGCTCCAGGTTCCAATATGATTTTTCCTTCCTCGTCAAGTTCTAGCAATATTATTTGAATTGGGATCTTCTGCAACTTTTGAATGAGTGTCCACACTTCTTCATCCTTCTTCCATTCATCCCTTGCTTCATTTATCCAATCTAGTTGGATAATAGAAATAGCATAAAACAATGCTTCCACATCCTCATCCTTTCTTAAGAGTGCATCTGCAACAATATTTTTCTTCCCTTTTTTGTAAATGATTTAAAATTCATAACCCAACATATTTGTGTCCCATTCTTTTGTTCTTCTAAAGATAATATTTGTTCTAAAAAGTATTTAAGACTATCATGATCTGTTTTTACCTTGAAGTGTATTCCCATTAGGTAGGGTCGCCATTTCTTAAGTGCATGTAGTATTTCCAACATTTCCTTCTCATAAATAGTTTGTTTTAGATGTATCCGTACAAATACCCAATCGTCTACATCAAAACTTCTTTCACTGCGATGTTGATCTACTTGTGGTTTCACTGAATTCTGTACCAAAGTGGAATTATCCTTTAAAAGTTGGAGAACTTGCTGTTGTTGCTCGATGTGATCTTTCACTACTTGAATCTTTTTCTTCTTGATATGTCTTTCTATCTTGAGGGTTTTAGGAGTGGTAATTTCTTCCAATTCATTACAAGATATGGTCAGATTCATTTCTTGATGCTCGATATGATCTTTCACTTCCTAAACATTTTCTTCTTGATATGTCCTTCTATCCTTTTGAGGAGTGGTAATTTCGGCCAATGCATTACAAGATATGGTCGGATTCATTTCTTCTTTCTCGATGTGATATTTCACTTCTTGAACCTTTTTCTTCTTGATATGTCCTTCTATCTTGAGAGTTTGAGGAGTGGTAATTTTTGCCAATGCTTTATAGGATATGGTCAGATTCATTTCTTCTTTCTCTAGGGTGGGTTCTTGGTGTATATCCTATTCTTTTGATGTTTCTTGATCCTTTTCTTCCTCCTCTTCATAATCTATGTAAAATAATTTCTTTTCAGCACACATATGACCTTCAGTGTATTTTTTATCACAATTGAAACAAAGCCATTTTTCTCTTTTTTCTTCCAATTGTGGTGGTGTACACCTTGTAGGTTGTGGAAGGCTAGGAGAAAAAACACTTCCATAATTATAGTCATGAGAGGTGGGATTCCTTGTTTCCATAATTTCGCTTTCAATTTTTCTTGCCAACCTGAATTCCTTCTCCAATGAATCAGGTTCCTAAAGAAGAACCTCGTGTTAAAGGTTATCATTTAAAGTCCCTATGAAGACATCAACCATTTTCTTCTCTGGAATATCATTTACTTTTATATTCAATTTTTGGAAGTCCTCAATGTGTTGTACCATTGAACCCTTTTGTTTGAGATTTATCAATTGGCTAAAGAAGTTGTTTCTCTTTGTATCCTCATAATGTGCTATCATTTCCTCTGTGAAAATTGACCACGTGACAAGTGGTTTACGGGAAAAAAACCCTTTATACCATAAAACTTGATTTGATTCTAAATAATTAGATGCAATGCGTACCTTTTGTAACAGTTGTACACCATGCAGATCAAAATATTTCTCCATCTGTAGTATCCAATTTACCAAATCCTTGCCATCAAACTTCCTCATCTCACTTTTTCTTAATATTAGGAGCTCAATCTTGAAACGATTGTAACTCTGTACTTTCGAATCTTTAATTTCTAAAATTTCGGTCTACAATAGCCCTTTGAGTCCTCTTTCTAACTCCACAAGTCTAATCACAATAGGATTCCAAAAGAAATATTTATTCCCAATCTCCCGCGATGACCTAATTATAGACTAGTTCAGTAGACTTAACTTGTCGACGTGCCACGTATCACTATTTCAACTTTAGGTTCTGAAAATTATACCCAAACAAAATACAATTTGTCCTCTTTTTGTAACTTCTTACGAAATTTCAATTTGATGCTCAAAGAGAAATTTATGATGCTTTTCCTAAGGTCGCCTGTTTAGTATTTAATTTGGGAGTATGCAAAAACCCTAACTTCCTCATATCATATATCCAAAAATATAGCAATCCAAGATCTGAAATTTAGACCTGTGGTTTAGACTAAATTATTCTCAAATGGATTTTTTTTTTTTAGCTTCTGAAACTTCGTATCGAAAACGTTATAACGAAAATTCCACGATGACCTGTTTTAGATGAAATTTTGGAGCTTGCAAAAACCCTAACTTCCTCAGATCATATCTCCAAAAATATAGAGAGACAAGATCTGAAATTTGGACCTGAGATTTAGAGTGATTTTGTCTCAAATGGGTTTTTTTTCCTTCTGAGACGTCGTGGGAAAAAGTTATAGCAAAAATGCGATGATGACCTATTTGGAGTAGCAAAACCCTAGAATCCAAAGCTCTGATACCAAATGTTATGAAACCAACTCACAAAAAGATAGAAAAGATAGATGAACGGCTTAGAAATAAGCCTCTTAGAGGGGGCAACCTCCTTTACATTACACAAATGAACAATTCTTAAATGATACAAATGACAAGACCTCCTTTCTATATATAGGAATTTAAGGGGTCATACTATAATCAGAGCCAACATAACAATAATAATGAAGATGGAGAACAAGAACAAGAATTTGGGCAGTTTTAGGTGTATTAGTCGCATTGCCCCAGTTGTGTACAAAGGCACTAAATGTGTCACAAAACCACTAGCAGCAATAACCCAACCAGTATAAATATGGAGAACAAGAATAACAATAGTGGGCTTCTATGGGGCACAATAATAACAATATGGGGACTACATGGGCACAACAATATAATAAGGGGGTTGTACTAATAACAATAAGGGATTACACTAGTAGTATAGGGACTTAACAAACGCTGCAATCAAAACTCATCCAGGGATTCCAAAGGCCATCCACCTCAACCCATCAAATAGTGATTCCACCTCACAATCGTACATCACAAAACCATCATCAGATTGGTCTCCATCCAAGCCTTCCATGGCTTCTAGAGTGTTTTTTACAACCAAGGCTTCTAGGTCTAGTAACTCAAACCACAACTGCCACCAAGATTCCAGAGCATTTGTCCAACCAATGGTTCTATGAATAGTAACTCAACCCAAACTATTACAGGGCTTCCAAAGTGTTTGTCGAACCATGGCTTCTAGGAACTAATAATTCAACCCAAGCTAAGGAAACATGAGAACCAACCAAAACAAATAATGAAAGTAAACCCACAATCACCATGGATATCCAGGAAATAGAAAGGCTAGGTAATCTACTATCTGAAAATCCTCCATGCCAATGACATATCATGATGAAGAATCCACATGCATATGTCATGCATGCAAAAACTAGTGAAGGAAACATACATGCAACTCAGTACCTGTAGGAAAATTTGATGTAGCTACTAATGTTGATGCCTTCTTATGCTTTCCTACTCTTCCTTTGCCTTCTTGCTCCACGAATCCAAGTATTCCACACCCTCCAAGAGTGCTCCAAGGAAACTCTAAGTCTCCAAGAATATGAAAGAGAGAGAGAATAGAAAATAGCTCCACCAAAACATGTCAAAATCTTGCCCACTGATCATTAGAAGTTTTTTTATCAATGAGGCATCTATTTTCTTCATTTTTCATTATTTTCCTTCAATTTCCTCCTCACATCCAACATGTGACCTTTCACCTTCCTTTTCTCCTAATTTTCATTATTTTCATAAATAAAATGTCAATTAATGCCTCACGCCTTTCCAAAGCCTTAGACACTGCCTTTGCCAATTTCCTAAGCCATAATAAACCGAATCAACATCCATTAGGATTTTTCCCCCACCATTTAGCTTGGAATACATGTCCCATCAACCATGGTATTTATATATTTTACATGAGTTTTTAATCAAGGCTATTACAGAACCCTCCCCCTTAGGGGAACACCATCCTCGGTGTTCCTTGACACCTATAACCAAAAAGACATCTGAAAAAAAAAAAAACATACTACCCATGGAGCTTTATAGCATAACTTGTTGTAGTATTTACAATGACCACTGTTGAAACATGACAAACATATTGTTCATTGGATATTTATAACACAACTCATTACAGTATTTACAATAATAACCACATATATTTATGCACATTTGCTTCAACCAGAAAATAACCATATTGTCTATAGAGCTTTATAAACTAGGTCGATACAGTGTTTACAATAATACACACATATACAGATATGTACATTTGCTCAACCAACAAATAAAAGGATACGATGCATGCATCCGCAATAAAGGAATCCAGAGGCTCACACTTCCACTCTCAAAGTAATACCAAGATTCACCTCCTTCCCAGGAAGTCCAGAATCCACTACAAAGTCAAATTTGCATCCAATGTCTAGTGCTACAATCCATACCACTTGTCCTCTCAGTGAATAGTTATCAGTTCATTGTTCTAGGGCGCACTCCCAATGTGCATCTGATTCCATATGGAAATGCTAATGACCAAAACTAATCCATCCATGACCTTCCCTTCTCTACTATACAGTCCCTCGGGCAATCCGGTTATCGCCTTTCGTGTAGTCACTCACCTTCCATGTTTTGTTGGCACCCCCATCTCAAGTAATCCATCCCTTCGCAAGGCTTCCTCGCATTGGAAGATACAAAAACCAAGGCATATCCTTGCATTAAAACCATCATACCAATCATAGAATGTTCATGGAAATCAATGGACACTACTGGGTACTAATGTCCCACAATGGCTCTGCTCTACTAGCGTACTACTGCATGTTCCAATTTCTTTCACTATTGCTGCTAATTCTTGCAATCGATTTTAGTCACTCAACTAGGCATGTTGATGCATTCTTGTTCCAAGCACATAATTTCCATTAGATTCAAAATAAATTGAAATAACTTCAAATCATACCTCATTGGTGGCTCGTCAATAAGGTGCACTTGCAATCCTGTTTACTTCCTATCACAACAAGTCAAACTAGCATATTTGACCAAATCATCATGTAACATATCACATCAGGTTAGCTTGAAACACAACCATCATAGATCAAAATCATAAATCACATGTAACCATCATAAACCATAATCATAGATCACATGTAATCATCATAGACCAGAGTCACAAATCACATGCATAATAAAAATGAAATAGAATATTGATACTTATCCTTTAATCAATCCTTGGTTTTCAATTATGTCCTTATTCCATATGCACTCCAGATAAGTTTCCTCACCCAACAAACACCCAGTGCCTTCTCCTCAACTGTGTGCACAAACACATAGTGTACATCCCACACATACAAGCACACATGGCATACCACACCATGCAATACATGCATCTACACCTAACATACAACACATACACCTACATCTAGTGTACAACATACACAATACAAATGTAAACAATGTACATCACAAGACATACATTCACACACAACGCGTGACACCATAAAATGCATACACATACACCAAATATACAATACAACTCATACAGCTATACTCGATGTACAATGCCACACAATACATGTACCCACATAGAGTACAACACAATGAATACACATGTCACGATACCATGACTACATAATGTACATACATAGTATCATGTGTCCACAACACAACATGTATGACATGCACATAATACCACACGTACAACAGTATCATATGTACAACATATACAAAGTACCACTTGTACACAACACCACCTGCACAATGTGTGCATAGCATCACATGTACATGACACCATCTGCACAACGTGTACACAACGCCACATCTACACTGCACCACCTATACAATGTGTACACAACACCACATGTACATAGTACCACATTCACGACATGTACACAACACTACATGTACACAACGCCACATGCACGACATATACACAACACTACTTGCACACAACACCACTTGTACAACATGTACACAACACTACATGCACACAACATGACTTGTACAATCATGCACACAACACCATATGTGCCTAGCATCACCTATACAATATGCATGCAACACCATAGATACATAGCACTACACATCCAACACGTACATAGCATCATTTGTACACAGCATTGCATATAAAACCTGTACATAGCTCCATCTATGCCTGTCATTGCATATGTAATAGTCACACAACACTATTTGTACCATTCTGTACATAATATTACATAAACAATATGTACACACACTATATATATTGATCCATGTTGACTCAACTTCCGGATTTAACCAAGATCTTTTGCTTCTGTGATGTAGTTAGAATTTCATTTTATAAGAGCATAAATGAACATATATGCATGCTTAATCAAATGGAAATATAATGACTATTAGAAACTCATAAACATGATACATTGATAACGGAGTTCGTCCAGTGTGGATTACATCTCCAGGCCCGGTGTTAAGATGGTGTTTGCCGCTTCATTCAGTGCTGGAAATGGTGAATATGTACATGGACTATGTTTTCCATCATACACCTCTACATAAGTGGCAAAGTCTCTCCACGATACATTCCACTACAGGAACCATAACTCACAATAGACCTCCTATTATCATGACATAATCTTACACATGGTGATAATGAGTATCATACCGTCATAGCATCAAAGGGATCTCACCCAAAACACCCATGGTGATAATGAATATCTTGCCATCATGGAAACAAAGGGATCTCAATCAAAACATACATAACAATCCATGATGAATACATCTCACATGAAATAGACACAAATATTCTACATCATACATCAAGCAGGAATTGAGACAACATAGTACATCTCATAGAAAATGATCAATGAAGTACATGGCAACACCACTTCATATACCTCAACTCTGATGCTGACTGAAGAATGGAATACTCAACTACTAGATCTAAATGCACCATCGAAATCGTGGAGTCGAATGGCATAAAATCGACTATCTACACTTTGAAATCTAACACCGTCACTCCAATCTAGAAAATGGCCAAAAAATAGAAAGCTCAGATACAAAAACTAACTGCATCACTGAATTTGTGTTGTCAAGAGGTATAAATTGACTATCCATTTGTCAAATTCTGACACAGGAAAAATCTAGATTCCCCCATGATTCTCCAAAGATTCCCACCTCAGAGTTGACTGGAGATCTGCAAGTCAAATCAGAAAATTGACCTCACCATTGAGACCCTTGCAAACTTCTGTGAAAAATGAGTATAAAGTTGGTTGCATTCTGAATCTGGGAAATTTCATCCTTCAAGGAATCTGGAAGATTCCCTCAAGATTCTCGAAGATTCTCCTCCACTGGGAATCTGCAAATCTACAGCTTAAAAGGCGAATCCAACCTCGTCATTGCGTTCCCTGCGAAAATTTGAGAAAATGGTTGTAAGCTTGATTACATTCTGACAAAATGAATTTTTACCTCCCAAGGTATCTTTTTAGCATCTTAATATTCTATGTAAAAATTTTGTCTCAAAAAACATGCCATCATGGTTCTACCCTCTGGCATTGCTTCATGGGTCTATCTCTGGCCTAGATTTTGGTTCCACCGTTCCGTTTGGCCTTCATTCCCTATTTTGTTCTACACTCCCCCCATGCAAAATGAATTGAAGGTTTTTAAATGTTCGTGGGTAGAGCCACCAAGGACAAGCCTCATGGCTCATTGGTGGCAGAGGAGTCTAGGAGGGTGAAGGTCATGGTGTTGAACCCTCTACCTCCCCAAAATTATCGAGCCATTGTGTTTTAAAATGGTACGGTTATGATTTTGTTTTAACATGGCATGGAATTTGTCATTGTTTGTTGTGTTATAATATGGTGTTGTTTGTTGTGGTCGGGCGGGTTCGATTCTCGCCGGCCCATGGTCTTCATTTGTTATGTGGGATGGTGGGGGCATGGGTTGGGTCCACTAGAGATGGCCCACCCACACATATATATAATGTTTTCTTTGTTATATGGGTTGGGGCTGGCAGGGGTCACAACCTGTCGCCCTTATTTTAATTAAAATTTGTTTTTCAATACATGGTTTGGGATTTGGGTCTGATGGAGGTGGTGAGGGTCATGGCTTGCCACCTATTTTAATATATTTTTTATTTTTATTAAATATAGATCACATTTTTTATTTTGTCTAGTATAAGGGATATTAGACAAATTAAAGAGGCAACAATTTCGCTCACTCTCGGGAGCTAAGTTTCCATGCCGATTGATGGTGAATTTGTAGGACACTTAAACCTGGCCCACATGGAAACTTTGACCAAAACTTTGACTGGCTCTGTCTCCCTCATATGATCTCGGATTTGAGTGGCGTTCACACCGTTGGAATCAGGGTGACGAGCACTTCGATCTAGTGCTGGTTTGGGAGCAATCTAACCACTTTGAATTTTGACCATTTTTTAGTCCTCTAGGACTTCTACATGTGTCTAGAGCCACTTGGATCAATCCTCCCCACTGATGAGATTTTGGTCCTCCAAAAGCATGAAAATAATATTCCACTTCTTTGTACCTTGTCTACACTTACAAGTGTCTGATCACCTTTGTCCTTCGGAGCCATAAGCGATGAGTCGACACCTGCAACCTTTGCAAACCTGTAGTACAATTCCGCAAATTACATGCTTGATCTACATGACCAACTAATGACCTAAGCATACCATACTTTCCATGAGTTTATAACACATACTCAGTGGTCAAGTTTACATCAAAATGGAAACAATACCCCAGTTATCAAACACACAAGGCCAAAATATCATTGTTGCTCCAACAAGTGATGGAAAACACATCATCACTACAACACATGATTTACAAAAATAAAGCCAAACACTATTGTTGCTTTAACAAGTGGTGGAAAATACAACATCACTTTCACAGTTTAAAATGCAACATAAAATAAGTCCAGACATCATTGTTGCTGCAACAAGTGATGGAAAACACATCATCACTTTTACAGTTTAAAATGCAACACATGATTGGAAAAAATAAGATCATGACATTCTACCACACCTAGAAAAACCATATCTCACTTATCAAGGTGAATGGATCGTCTCCTTGTGTTGCATTCACGGGTCGAACAATTGTTTCACCTGGTTCATGCACATATTCTTTGTCCTTGTGGCATTGCTTTGGATGGAGCCTCCAACATGTGGCCCTTTGATGACCACTTCTATTGCAATGACTACAATAATTCTTCTTCCTCTAGATCTTCTTTACCTTGTTCTTTGCCTACTATTGAGAGGGTTTTTCATGCCTCATCCTTTTTCGTGTTGGCATTTTCTTCCAACACTAAAAAAATGTATGTATGTGAACCACAAAAAGTACATGTTTTTCGATGCCATGTTTTACGTTCATCATTGACAACATTATTTTAATCGAAATGAATATTCGAATATTGAGACTTGTTATACCTTTCCTTATTGTCTCTGGTGTCATTATGGCAATGAGAGCTTGCCTTGGCTCTTTCCATACAATGGGCACTGCCATGTGATGATGGTGATGTGTTTCCATCATTCTCTTCCCTCGACAATTTCAACGATGTCTTGGAAGCATATGATACCTTCGATCATTCTCCTTCAGTTTATCCCAAGTCTGCAAATCGTGGTCTTTTCACAACCTCCAATGGCTGAGTTATGGCTTGGCTATTAACACCAAGTCCTTCTTCTTCCTTGTACCTCATCCTAGTAAGGAGCCTCAGGTTTGTCCTTGTGATTAGTATTTCCACATTTCCAATAGAAATTATACTATGTGGAGATGAAAGTGAAGGGAAATCAACATCTTTTACCTCCATTGTTTTTTTGGAAAGAACTAATGAGGGCTTCTCATCATCTGTTGTTGGTGGTTCACTGTTTGTCTTGGGGCATTTCCCAACTTCTTTCCTAACATACCCAAGTCCTGTCTGACGGGGTAATTCCTCTACTTTGATGGGATTGACAATGCCTTGGCCATTAATGCCCAATCCTTTTCCTTCATACCCCATTCTTTTCAGCAGTTTGGAGCCAATTCTTATGGTATGATTTTCAAAAACAGCAAAATCATCATCAGGAGACATACATGAAGTTGGAGAATTACTTTTTACCTCACATGGGTCATGCTCATCATTTCCAAGGCCTCGTCTTTAGCTTGCAGCTGTCATAGCAAACTTTGTTTGTCTTATTTCTCTTCTTTTAGAAGCATCTTCAATTCAACATTATCTACTTGAAGACTCCGGTTGTTGTCCTTCAGTTCTTCCAGGACCTTTTCCATGGCTCATAATTGAAGTTGCAATCGATGTTTTTTCCTCTGTCTCTTCTTGTAGAGCTTCATACATTATGTCCATATTTTGGAAACTCTGAGAATGGTCTCATACATCACTTTGTCATCCTCCATTGTTGCACATTCCATTGTTCACACTCGCAATTCACATCCACATAAAGGTTGCTCTGATACCAAACTTAATCTGATTTAACTCAAATTCTAGACTTAACCAAGATACTTTTCTTCCATGATGTAGTTAGAATTACATTTTATAAGAGCATAAATGAACATATATGCATTCTTAATCAAATGGAAACATAATGACGATTAGAAAATCATAAACATGAGACGTTCATAACGGAGTTCATCTAGTGTGGACTACATCTTCGGGCCTAGTGTCAATATGGTGTTGTCCACTTCATTCAGTGCTGGAAACGGTGAAGATGTACATGGACTATGTTTTCTATCATACAAGGGTATGTTCCTTTTACATGAGTGGCAAAGTATCTCCATGAGACGTTCCACTACAGGGACTATCATTCACAATAGACCTCCTATCAGCATGACATAATCTTACACATGGTGACAATGAGTATCCCGCTATCATGGCATCAAAGGGATCTCACCCAAAACAACCATGGTGACAATGAGTATCCCACACATCATACAACCATGGTGACAATGAGTATCCCACCATCATAGAAACAAATAGATCTCAATCAAAACATACATAACACTCCATGATGAATACATCTCACGTGAAATAGACACAAAGATTTTGCATTATACATCAAGCAAGAATTGAGACAACATAGTGCATCTCATAGCAAATGATCAACAAGGTACATGACAACAACACTTCATATACCTCAACTATGATGTTGACTGAAGAATGGAATACTCAGTTGTTGGATCTAATGCACCATCAAAATTGTGGAGACGAATGGCATAAAATCGACTATCCACACTCTGAAATCTGACATTGTCACTCCAATCTGGAAAATGGTCGGAAAAAAAGCTCAGTTGCAAACAACGATTGCACCACTGAGTTATTGTCGTTGAGAGGTGTAAAATCGACTATCCATTTGGTGAATTATGACACCAGCAAAATCTAGGCCTATAGGAATTTTTTAGATTCCACCATGATTCTCCAAAGATTCCCTCCTCTGGGTTGACTGGAGATCTTCAACTCAAATCAGAAAAATGATCTTTCCATTGAGATCCTTGTGAACTTCTGAGAAGAACGAGTATAAAGTTGGTTGCATTCTAGATCTGGGAAATTTTAGTCTTCAAGGAATCTAGAAGATTCCCTCAAGATTCTCGAAGATTCTCCTCTGTTGGGAATCTGCAAATCTGCTACTTAAAAGGTGAATCCAACCTCACCATTTTATTCCCTGTGAAAAGCTAAGAAAAATGACTGTAAACTTGATTACATTCTGATAAAATGAATTTTTACCTTCCAAGGAATCTTTTTAGCATCTTAAGATTTTCTGCAAAAATTTTGTCTTGAAAAACGTGTCATCATGGTTCTACCCTCTGGCACTGCTTCATGGTTCCATCTCTAGCCTGCCTTGTGGTTCCACCGTTCCATTCAGTCTTCGTTCCACGTTTCATTCTACACTCTCACTGTGCAAAATGAATTGAAGGTTTTTAAATGTTCATGGGCGGAGCCACCAAGGACAAGCCTCGTGGCTCAACGGTGGCAGAGGAGTCTAGGAGGGTGGAGGTCACAGTGTTGAACCTTCCACCTCTCCAAAATTGTCAGCCATTGTGTTTTAAAATGGCGTGGTTATGATTTTGTTTTAACATGGCGCGGAATTTGTAACTGTTTGTTGTGTTATAATATGGTGTTGTTTGGTGTGGCAGTTTGGATTGGGCCGCTCGTGGAGTGGGTTGGTTGTGTGGTATGGTGGGGGCATGGGCTGGGTCCACCGGATGTTGCCTGCCCACCCCTATATATAATGTTTTGTTTGTTACGGTGGTTGGGCCCGGCAGGGGTCACGATCTGTCGACCCTTCTTTTAATTAGAATTTGTTTTTCAATACATGGTTTGGGATTTGGGTCCGATGGAGGTGGTGGGGATCATGGCCTGCCACCTATTTTAATATATATTTTTTTATTTTTATTAAATATAGGTCACATTTTCAATTTTGTCTAATATAAGAGAGATTAGATAAATTAAATAGGCAATAATTTCGCCCTCTCAAGAGGTAAATTTCCACGTTGGTTGACGGTGAATTTGTAGGACACTTAACCCTGACCCACATGAAAACTTTGACCAAAACTTTGATTGACTCTTAATTTCCCTCATACAAGCTCGGATTTGAGTGTTGTTCGCACCATTGGAATTAGGGAAATGAGCACTTTGATTTGTTGCTGGTTTGGGAGAAATATGACCACTTTGAATTTTGACCATTTTTAGTCCTCTGGGACTTCTGCATGTGTCTAGAGTCACCTGGATCATATACACAACAGTGCATGTGCATAGCATCCCATACGAAACATGGACAACATATACAACATATGCACAACAATAGTACCACACATCCCCAAAACCATATTGTCTTTACCAAGAAGTCCTTCTTCCAGTGTCTTACCCACGTTTGTCCCAGCATGTTGCAGACCACACTGCTTTCATTTCGTTGATGTATCCCTCGAGTTCCTTGTCCATAAAATAGAAGTAATATAATCACATAATATCAACTCATAACCACATGATACTAACCTCATAAACATTAGGGGAATTTTCAAGCCTAAAATGGGTCTCCTATGGAAATTATAAAATAATAGTAGAAATAATAAAATAAGATTAGATTACATCATCACATTTTAGAGGGAAAAAAAAGAAAAAAAAAAAACTATTTTTTCAACTCATATTTCAACTTATCTCCTTATGAGTTTACTCAAATTTCAAGTAGCAACACTCATTGGATGCAGAATTTGATTCCTCATCCAAGGAGTACCCATGTTTCATATTTTTATGGACCCTGCTACATGAAAAATGATAAATACATAAAAAAATGTGATTGCAATCACATGTTGTTCATGCAATCACATTTTTCATGTATTTATCATTTTTCATGTAGCATACTCCATCGAAAGTATGCAACATGGATACTCCTTGGATGAAGAGTTAAATTTTGCATCCAACGAGTACTCTCGCTTGAAATTTGAGTAAAATTTTAAGGAGATAAGTTTAAAATGCAAGTTGAAAAAAATAGTTTTATTATTTTATTATTTTTTAATATTTTTACTTTTGAGCTCCAAAAATGGTGAATCGTCCCCCATGGTTGACATCATCTTCTTGAATCTTAGTGGTTCTTATAAAGTTTATTTTGGTTGTACATTTTTCTTAGGAGGCTCATTTTAGACCTCAAAATTCCCCTAATGTTCGTTAGGCTACTCCTCCCAATTGATTCCTCGTAAGCCCGAAACCTCTTCATGTCATTCATTGTGTAAGAAATCATTTATCAACAAGAAAGATTCCTAATGACCTTTTCAGACAGTGACATAGATACATATACACATATATATAAACATTAACATAAAACAATCATCATCCTATCATACAATGACATACATACATAAACATCAGCATAATCATGATCATAACATAATTACCAGATAACATAAGGTCTAGGTTAAGAGAAATTCCTTATTTATGCATAGCATACACAACATTGAGAACCATCGTTTCCAACTTGGTCAAACCATTAGATACCTTAGGTTCATTTACTTTACTTTTTATGATTACCTTTATCATGTTTGTGTTGTCACCGTCTGGTTACCACAATGGACCAAACCATTCCTACCGATTGTCATAATCTTACCTTCCGCTACACTTACTCATGCACAGAGCTTCATCTGAGTCTTACATTACTTGTTAGGTTTCATTAAGCTCACGCTGAGCTTCATTAACTTTCCTCCTTTCCCAACCAATTCCCAAGACTCAAAATAGTAAAACGCAACAACGAAAAGAATAATAAGAAGACCATGAAAACAAAAAGCAATATGATATCGCAACAAAGTGGCATAGTTATGCACTAGACACAATCAAAATCGAAAATCAAGTGCAAAAATCACAAAAGACCAAAAACACAAGCCTAACAACAGACATCGTGACTCAATCCCCATTGTTCCCAAAGAAAGCTCGATCTGAGCCTTCTTCGAGATTTCATAGCAACCTCTTTTGCCATGCAACTCCCTGCATCATGTTGTCATTAACACATAATAAACATAAATAAACATAACAATACACCAATTACCTCATCTTGTTGTGCCAAGCACATTGCCTTGTAACTGAACACGCCCATGCCATCTCTCAAGGGGCTCCAATTCCCTTAACAGATCCACCTGTAACTAGAGACTAGCTAATATACATGTCAAATAAAATTTCATGCATCTAGCACATATCCACATAATGTTAGACGAAATAAAGGCTAAAAATACTTCCTATATGAAAAACACTTCATTCATTTGGAATTAGGGTTTTCAAACATAGTCAAAGGAATTCTTGCCCAATTCTTTTCCTTTTACCTTTTCTTTAATGCAATTGAGTGTTACTATACACTATTACGTCACCCAATTGTTAGCTAAATAAACACATCAATTATTACCTTGTCATGTTAATACCAAGTATGTTTCTTGCAACTGTTGACACATGTCAACCACATGTTCTAAATATCAAGACAATCATATCTATCAATTTTATATCAACCTTTACTAAGACTAACAATCATGTCATAATCCATATCCAACTCATAGTCATTAGACATAATGCTACAACTATCACCTATATTCAACTACATATCAACTGTCTCAACATGTGTTAGTACAATCATTTTAAAACAAGATCATTTGAATACATACTCATATTATGCAATTCATCAAACATTCAACCAACTTGCAAACACACCATGTTAAATAAATCAATTAGACGACATCATAGTCACCAAATACTCAAACACAAAATAGACATCATACTCAAACAGTCAAGCACAAGGTAGACAACATAAGCAAGTGCATACCTTAATGTATCTCAAGGGAGGCTATCTTGTCTTCCCTATCAATCTAGTGAGCATGATATGACTTCACAACATATCAACCCAAACATAACTAAGATCTTGATATCCATAATAGTCACTAACTAGCATGTTCATATCATAAATTTATAAACATTTGTTATTCATGTATAGCAATCACATATGTATGATCAGTCTATATTAGTACAACACCATGTCACAATAAGTCAACTCATACTTGAATATCATAACCATAACCAGCTGCATAAGCCAATCCATGTTAACACAATACATATAACATCAAGATATTAATGTAATAACCCTAATCATCAAGTTAGTATCATATAGCAACAAGAAATTAACCGATAATATACTCATCAACAAATATAAGCTAATCATCAAGCTAAGTATCATAAAACATCAATAGCAATGCATACAACCACATGTTCCTATCATTCTTAACTATCTGACACATGCTTATGACTATACTAATCAACTATTATCTATCATGTATGTAACCATAACATCAAAAGACATGAACATAAACCTAATGTATATAATCCTAATGCTTATAACAATCCTTAACTTATTTACTTGCATGTCCAACCTGCAAACCTATATGACAATCTGCTTTTATCCCAAAGTCTAATGCTACAACCTCATTATGATGATCTATATCTCCTGCTCTATCTCAGCCAACACATTAGCATCATAACAACAAATAGCATCATGATAACCTAAATTGCATACCATGACTTCACAAGGCATTTTTGACCTACATTTCATGCACAACTATAACCAAGACCCTACATGCATAACAACTGCGTATAGACATATAACACATGAATATGAAACCATATACACATCATTCTATCTAGGGTACAATCATCAATGCATGACCATATCAACTACACAAACCATGACCTCATACATGACAACAATAACCACATCATGTGCACTTAAAAACATGTGAACACTGACATGCCTAACACTGCATACTTAACCATACACACATAAAGACATATTCCACAGAAACACCTTCAACCTTCACATGACGACGTCACTACAACCATGATTAACACCATGTAAATGCAACAATCATAAGGACTACACGCATAAGGAAAACATATGCAACCAACGTGAATGCATGACCAATACACAACCCATCCAGTCCGAGGGGTGGACCATGCTCTGATACCACTCTGTAACACCCTCCTCCCACATTTACACAAGCAACCGACTAGTGGGGGTAAACATGTAGCGAGAGACCACTATGATATGATTCGACCTCCTAAGTCATGTTAAGGAAGTGGAACTGATGAAAACACACTATACAGACATTCAACATTAACTTCAAGATCCTCATGGACCAATCCAACACTTCAGATAGCTTTCCCTTGAGTCCCACTGAACTTTTGAACAACTTAAGCCTCAATCACTCTCATGTTATAGGCATGAAAGCATCTAGAAACCCATGGTCACTCTCACAAGCTTGCTTGCCAGCATCCAGAGACTCATTTAGTCAATGCTATGCAAGTGTCCCTGGGATTTGAGCCACATTTTCAGGCCTAGACTAGACTCCTACTAGCCATGACAGAAATTTCGTCAAACATATCACTATGTAATCTACAGGTGTAAAGAACATATTTGAGCATAGGGGTCTCATATTTATCTGAGATTCGTCATGAAGCATTGATGTCTCAACACATTAACTAAAATTTCATCCATTAGTCCATAGATACATTGATCATTCAATTACAAGTAAAAACATGATGAGAGCCATACGTAGTTGCTGTCATAAAGCATATACATAACCAGCATAATAGAGGCAGAAATACTAATAAACTCAACTCCATATAAACCTTATATAATCCAGTATAATTCTCATAAAAATACAAAGAGAAATAACCTCTTATTAATGATGCAAAATCCAACCCGAGATGAGACTTCCACGTTCTACCTGACTATAGAATCATTAAGCCAAATCTTTCTTCAACCATTCACTCATGTGCCACATTCCAAGCATGAATGTGGGATCTCATAGAACACATCAATCAAAACTCATCCATGGCTTCCATAGGCCATCCACCTTAAACCATCAAACAATGATTCCACCTCACAGTCGGACACCACAAAACCATCATCAGATTGGTCTCCATCCAAGCCTTCCATGGCTTCCAAAGTATTTGTTCCAACCAATGCTTCCAGTACTAGTAACTCAACCCACAACTACCGTCAGGCTTCTAGATTGGTTACTCAACCAAGGTTCCCAAGACTAGTAACTCAACCCACCAAGGGATTTCAAAGCGTTTTTCAAACCAAAGTTTCTAGGACTAATAACTCAACCCAGGCTGTTACAGGGCTTCCAAAGCATTTGTCCAACCAAGGCTTCTAGAAACTAATAACTAAACCCAATCTAACGAAACATGAGAACCAACCAAAACAAACAATGAAAGTAAACCCACAATCACCATGGTTATCTAGGAAATGGCAAGGCTAGGCAATCCATTGTCAATCTAGGCAATCCTCCATGCCAATGACAAATCATGACCAAGAATCCACATGCATATGTCATACATGCCAAAATTAGTGAAGGAAACATACATGCAACTCAGTAATTGCAAAAAAATTTGATGTAGTTGCTAATCCTAATGTCTTCTTGCACTTTTCTGCTCTTCATTTGCCTTCTTGCTCCAAGAATCCAAGTATGCCACACCCTCCAAGAGTTCTCCAAGGAAACTCTAAGTCTCCAATAATATGAGAGAGAGAGAGAGAGAGAGAGAGAGAGAGAGAGAGAATAGAAGAGAGCACCACTAAAACCTGTCAAAAGCTCACTCACTGATCCTCATAAGCCTTTTTATCAATGAGACCTCTATTTTCTTCATTTTCCATTATTTTCCTTCAATTTCCTCCTCATATGCAACTTGTGACCTTTCACTTTCATTTTCTCCTAATTTCCATTATTTTCATAAATAAAATGCCAATTAATGCCTCGTGTCTTTCCAAAGCTTTAGCTATTGCCTTTGCTAATTTCCTAAGTCATAATAAACTGAATCAACATTCATTATAATGTTTCCCTCACCATTCAGCTTGGAATATGTGTCCCATCATCCATGGTATTTATATATTTTACATGAGTTTTTAACGAGGTTGTTACATTATCTCCATGGAAAAAGATCATTTATGAATATTAACCAATGCTTATAGATTAAAATTATAGGTCAAAAATTAACCTTGAGGGTTTCCTAGTTTATTTTAGAAATTTAAAGGCACCAACGTTTACCTCCAATGCAATGGATTTCCTAAACATTAAAGTAAACAACTTTAACTCTAAAACTACTTATCCTTGGGCTTTAATTTAAATAAAATTATAAATCAAATCTAGGGGTCTTTAGGCCTAAAAGGTCAACTATACTCAAAGGTCAAAACCTAACTCCAACCATAGGTCTTTCTTGGGTTTGAATTTAAATAAAATTTAAATTTAAAAATGGAATTTCCCCCAATAATTCCTCCAACAACTAATCCTCAAAAGCCCCTCAATCATCTATAAAAATAAGCCTTATTTCACCTTTACATTGAAAAAAAATCCACAATGATCTTGTGACCTATTCTCTGAAATGTAACTTGACCTCTGTGGAAGACAACGAAAATTTCAAAAGGGAGAATTTTTTTTTACTTTGTGTTTTATTTTGGTCTTGGGATTCGTTGGGAAAAGGTCTTTTTTCGTGTTTCATCTCTGTGACATTAAAAGCCAATGAGGGTTACTAAACTTCATTCAAATCTTTATCGTTGTGAAGAGATCTTGACAAAGTTTTATTTGGTTAAGATTTTTTGTTTTGATCTGGGATTAGGGTTTTGAAAGGACTACATAATTGCTTCAACTATGTGTTTTTGGCCCTTACTAGAATTACAACGATTTAAATAAAAAAACCTATGGTCTCTACACTAGAAAAAAGGTGATCTATAGGTCTCGGCCTTGTATGCTACCATTTGATGATGACATGCCATGTACCTCCCCCATTTTCCTCAACCATGTTCCTCTCACCATTTAGCAATTTCACTTGGATGAAGGTGAGTTACTATTCAAAAGGAAATTTGATCATTTTACAATCGAGTGTTTATACTTATTTGTTTTGGGCACTTAGTATGGATGATGGAGTGATCTTAAAGATTGATGCATCTTGATTGCATTTTTGTTCTCTCACATTACCAGGGGGGTTAATTTTTAACCCTAGTCTTGTGGGACCTCCCTTGAGGTCTTCAGGTATAGGAGGGGCAATACTAGGAAATTCATGATTGAGATAGTGTGTTCCATTCTTCCCAATGGCATAGAACTTACCATGCCCACATTACAAGCCCCATATCTCACATCCATTCTTTAGGTACAATTTATCATTAGTTTCTTGGGATCTAGCACTCATACGTTCACATACCTTGAGTAGGGCCAAAAAACATTTCCTTGGAGGTTGATACAACTAAAAGAAATTAAAAAACTATCATGGCCACAATAAAACAAAAGAAAGAAAATCAAAATGCAAAAGATAGTTAGCGACATAAGAGTAACATGTGGGAAAAATCCTAGCATGAGTTATACCCTCCTTGTTAGCCATGACCTAGTTCCTAAGCACATGATGTTTCATTACATCAAAAGGAACCCTTGCATGTCCCAACCTTGATGAACAATAAAATGACTCATCTTAAGGGGTAATAAAATGACTAAATCATAAAGAGCCAGTGCTAAGCCTTGAGCTATAAGCAATAATACAAGGAATAATCAAGAAGTAGAAGGTGCACAAGAGGGGTGGAAAAACCAGGTCGAGTAGGGTAACTCATGCCTCCACGAAGGCTCCCTCTTTACATCTATACACTCGTGATGTGGAAACCCCATCAACTAATCCCTTTGACCATGGCACTTGGCCATGAAGCCTTTTCCCCTTTGTTATCATCATATTATACACTAACACTTATTGATTGAGGGTGGACCTAGGAAATTCCACTTTCCCTTAAGGGTTGGAACCACCTAAGAGGGTTAACCATTAACCAACCCTACCAAGGGAGAAAAGACCTTTGTGAGGACTCAGTCCTAATATTAGAAGATGACCTTTGTTTGAATTATCAAATTTCCATTAACATTCAAGTTTGGTTCACTTAGATGCATCAGTGATCTTACTCTCTGATGGATGGCTGCTTTCACTAGAATTCATGTTGTCTATATTAGATGGTTCAGTAGCCCACGCCTTGAGGGCACCCACTCCACAAATACCTAGGACCTTCAGAGAAGTACATGGCCTAAGCAAATGCAGTGTTGAGATATTGGAGCCTCCTAAAAACATTAGTAGATGACACATGTCCTAGAGTACCTCTGGGACCCATGACATTGGTCAACCTTGACCTAGCTTTGAGGATTTTTCATGGATTTTATCCCAAGTTAGCCTTGATACAACCTGATGGACACGAGTTGATTAAGAGCCTAGATGAGGATGGTCTCCCATTGAGAGACTAGGGAGGGATTGTTGCACCAAAGAAGCCCTAATGTTGGAGAGAAGACCTTGTATGACAGTTAGAGACCCATGGAGACCACTTAATGGTGCCCCAATTTCCCTTGGGACCCCAAAGGAGGATTTTTGGTGGATTTGAGGGCCATCCCTCAAATTTTGGATCATCCAAGCATCTACACATTTTTTGACACCTTAGAACACCTTAGCATGGCATTTGGAGCATTAATTATGGATGACGTCAACATTTAGAGAGGCTACGACTCACATGTGTGGGCTAATTTGGCTTACTTTTTCATTAGCTAATGGGTTGGTTTGTAACCCAAGTTCATTTAAGATCAAAATTGTTTTTATGGGCTTCATTAGGCTAAATTAGGTGAGATGAACCTCATATAAATAAAGGTTACTCACATTTCATTTTCACCATCACTTGTCATCTATTACGACCCTTTTAGAGATTTCAGCCTAGTTGAAATGTACCTTGTATCTTGTAAAGATGTGATCTATTGAAGATTTTTGCCTATGGAGCTATTCTTTGGTATTGTAGATGTCATTTTGGAGCAATAAAGGATTGATTCATGCATTCTATCTTGTAAGTTTTCCTTGTATATTATAAATCTTTATATTTTGTGACTATTGCATGGAATGGTTAATTATCTAGGGTTTTTATATGCTAGTTACTATTGAAAATTATTCTATGGAATCTTAGTAATGGTATTATATGCATTAACCACTTCTAGATTTTGTATGACAATCCCATGAGTGAATCTTTTAAACAGCTCTCCTCATTGTCTTTGCTCACTCACAAAAATGATAGCTAGGGTTTGAAACCTAGGGTTTCATATTTCCTTACTCCTTGTTAGGGTTTAGTATTTTCTCCTAAGCAGAAATCCCATAAACTCCATCACTCGAGGTTAACGCGCTAGCCTTGATCACACCAAAAATTTACATCAAATTTTACCTTTCCCCAAACCTAGAATTTATGCCTCTTAAGAAGTCACTAGCTAAGGTTAGGGCATCCATTTTAACTAGGTTTTGTAACATTCCTTAGTGGAGGGATTCAACACTTGGTTGTGAGCTATTTGCCTCAAAATCAACCTCTTTTAGTGGCTAATTCCTTCACTTTATGGTAAATGTCTTATGCCCTAGGTAAACTTTTCCCTAGAAAAGATCGAGTTTGCCTTAGGCTTATTGAAGGCTCATTGTGCCATAAATTGATTGTTTACATCCATTTTAAGCCTTTTCTTGGCCATGTGACTCTAGATAAGCTTGTTGGCCTTTCTTATTCTCAAACCCTAGGTTACATTGTGCCCTAATTAGGCTTCTTAGAGAATGTGCATTGTCCTAATTGTGTTAGTTGAGCCTTGTTCCTAAGATGAGCATCTCCCCTTGACCTAATTTGTCATTGTTATCCCTTAGGCTAGACATATCCTTTGGGTGACCTAATATATGGAAGCATCCCTTGTGGTGAGAGTCCACTGAAGAGTAGAAGGTAGCGGTTGTGGTGACAATGGGCCACACCTCATAGTATATGCTCTTGGTCTAGTTCTTGCCTTGTGAGTTACCCTTGCAAGACTTGTTGGATTTTGAGGCGCAAGAACCAAGTGTCATTGGAAGCCCTTGCTACCCAAGTTTCAGTGCAAAGTACAGAAGGTATTGGTGTACTTTTACCCTACCTAGTCTTTCTCCTGGCGTAAGGTTGTCCATATTGTGTGATGATCATTGTAGATTCCAATATTGTAGAATTCATCCTTGAAGACTTTAAAAACATCATCGAAGTGGTTTTTGTCCCAAATTCTTCAAATTCAATCTTACATGTTACACACTATCCATTAATATTTAACATGGATAAGGGGCATAAGGAGCACAAAGGTGATCTTATCACTATTTCCTAAAAAAAAAAATTAAGTTATAACCCTCTAACAAACTTAACCACTTCTTTGAAACATATATTTTTATATTGCTTTCAAAGGAATGAATGTAAAAGTTAACTTGTACCTTGTACCTTGAAAGACAACATCCATCTAAAGTGTCTTGCTCATTAAAGGTGTTTCCATTGATGTGTGGAATCATTAAAGGATCACAGTGAAACTATCCATCATCTCATTCTTTTATACCCAAGGGCCTCCTTGAGCAACATCTTGATATGATATCCTAGTATGTTACCTTTCTTTATGCCTACCATGGGAGGCCACTAAGGTCAATGAGGAAAGTATTCACCAGGTACAGTTAGTTCAAGGTGCAACTCCCTATAACCTCACTTCGTTGGGGACATGCATAATAAAACACAAATCAAATTGCTTTAATACCATTGATCTAGAGTATGTTGAGAACAAAATGAAGATAGTAGTAACAAGCAAAACAACACAGAGATATTGGAAATAATGCAATAATACGTTGAAACCCAAACATCATTAATTAATGAAATACTAAAAACACTGGAATATGCCAGGCTAGAATGGTGGTGTCATATCTTCTAGAAGAGATGTGTTAGCTACATTCATTCACAAAAGTCCTATATCAAGAGGCTAAAGTTACCTTTTAACATAAATTCTATAATCCTAAGAGAAAAAACCATAAGATATAAAACTTTGATCCTAGGAAATTAGGTAGCAAAAGGAATATAAGTCTTTAGAAACCTAGTTGGTACATCAACTTCTCCGGGCCACAACCAAACTCTATTTGGGGCATTTCTTGTACCATTACAAAGCTTATGCATTTGGTTAGTACGAAAAGAAAAGGTTGTGAAGACATCTCAATCATAAAAAATGCATAGAAAGTGCCCAAAAATGCATTAATGGTTCAAGACCTATAAAACTATTATAAACAAGCAAGGTGTAGAACTACTTTTGAGTCGGTGGTAGATTTTGGTGGCCACTTGGATCAAACTGATGTTGGTCGAATTGGCAAGAATAGATGAATGGAAACTCATTCTAATGAAAGAAGAAGAATTTGCATGGTGGAGAGTTCAACAACATTGTCGTACAAGAACTTTCTTTTGCTTGAGGAATTGGATAGTCAACTAACAAAGTTGAAGCCCTTAATGCACTCCAAGGGATAAGACTCTTGAGAGTACTAACCTTACGAATGTCTTCATTCTCATAAAATCATTAATCATCCTCTCAACCCTCCAAAAAAACTCCCACTCCTTGACCCATATAAATTGAACACTAGTGAATCATTCTTCAATTTCTAAAAAGACAAAAGTGTCAACATTTTTCACATCGTGTCATCAAAACTAAGATGTAAGCATCATGAAAAACCTTGGATGGCTTTAGAAGAAGTGATCACTCTTTAGAACTTAGAAAAACTTGTATCAACCACCAAACCTATTTCTTGACCCCTGGAATCATCAACGAATGTGTTAAGGTACATTACATGATTTGTTTATTACAGTAAGGGATTTCATCTCCCCCCCAACCATTTTATATTATCTAATGCATGCATCCCTCCTACTACCAGAGGATGTCAACTCCTACCTTCACTCATATAACCTTAATCCTCTTAAAGCCACCCTCCCATATCCCCCTACCCCAACCTCTACCGTCAAACCTTCATGAATCCACTCCTACCTTGACTCTGGGATGGCATTTAAAAGATGTATGTGTTGCTACTATGCACTAAAAAGGGAGGCACTAGATCAAGATCTAATTAATACCCAAGGAGATCCCACCTACACTATTCTTCAATTAGACAGATGTAATTCTTAGTTGGAAACCCACTTGATGGAAATAGAGGAGAAGAGGACAACTTGCAAGCTCAAACAAGATGGGTCTTGCAAGACATTGATAGCAAAGGAATGTAAAATGAGATCTCCTCGACTTACCTCAAAGAGAATGATTTGGAACTTCATGAGACTGTGATGGACCTTTTAACCTAGTGGTACAAATAGCTAGTTTTGTGAGCAACTGTGATGGACCTTTTAACCTAGTTGTACAAATAGCTAGTTTTGTGAGCAATTGTGATAGACCTTTTAACCTAGTTGTACAAATAGCTAGTTTTGTCAGCAACTGTGATGGACCTTTTAACCTAATCATACAAATAGCTAGTTTCGTGAGCTACTCCATCCAAAGAGAACTCCTTCCAATTCGCCCTGTGAGGGAAACATAGATAAGCCAATATAGGAGCCTAACACCAAAACCTAAGTAGAATCAAAGGCCAATGATGCTATGACGTTCTCATTTATTTAAAATCTGGTGCTTTTTTTTTTCCAAATATGTTAATTTGTTAAACAATATCCTTGTTGCATATGAGGTTGAAGAACAATTCTATTTTTGGTTAAACAACATGCAAAAAAGACTCATCTCTTCTACAAAAACAAAACTCCATTTTTGTAACTTACTTTGATAGTTGACCAAGTTAGGTAAAGGCAAAGACTAGAAATATGTATAGTCATTGCCACTAAAGAAAAAAAAACGGTTAGAATAGGAAGATATGACATAACCCCATTCTCTACACTTTGGTCTACAAGACTTTTGTTATCGAAAATAGATTCAATTACACAAGGATTTATTAGAGATAGTATCATTTGGTGATGTATATGTAACATTAAGGCTATGATCTAAAAAGATGTTAATATTTACTCTAGTCTTAATTCACAACCATCTTTGATGTGAGCTACAAAGGATCCATCTAAGAGGATGCCCACATGTAAATAGTTAATCTAACATTTGTAATAAGTTTACATTGCTTCCAAATTATATTGGCAATAATATATAGCCTTCCCATTATTGTATTTCAATGGTACTTTCTAGCCTACACAATATTTTGAGAAGTCCAATTCATGTTTCACATATTTTGGTTCTAAATGAGATTGCTTTTTGAGACATCCCCTTAGTTGTATTGCAGCTATTGTAAGCACTTTTAAAATGTAAGCATGTAATGTAACCAATACACTAGTGTCAGGAGGCGAAGTAATTTTATCCCAGCATATACTCAATATCATGGGATATTCTACTACCCTCGCTTACACAAAGGCCATAGATCTATATGCCCCTTTTACGACATCCGATCACCAAATGTAAGTGACCTTGAAAATGTGGGGCAGGAATTAATTCCTAATATGGATCTGAATGCAGAAACTAATCATTTATCTTTCATAATTTTAAAATAATGATCAGTATATATAACACCTGTGAACTTGGAAAACTTCCTCAATACCTAATATGGATCTGAATGCAGAAACTAATCATTTATCTTTCATAATTTTAAAATCATGATCAGTATATATAACACCTGTGAACTTAGTAAACTTCCTCGATACTTTCTGTCCTTCTGTCTTTCTAAACTCACTAAGATTTCACTATGGAGAAACAATTAAAGGAATAATAACTGAACCCTCACTCTACTTGAAACTTCATTAGGTAATGCAGGATGTAAGTTAAAATCCTTAATTCCTCCAGCTTTCTTTCTTAAGAGAATTCTCCATCATCCTCCACATATTTATATCAATAAAGATTAAATTTTGTTGCACTAAGAAGCTCACTCTACACCTTAGTATCGAAGATATTATAGTCCATCCCATATGTAATACTTACATGGACAAAAAAAAATAGAACAGAGATACTTCCCATCAGCTTAATAAACCATATAACCCCAGATCATATGTAATGCTTACATGGACAAAAAAATATAACAGAAATAGAGATACCTTTCCATCTGCTTAATAAACCATAAAACCCCGGATCTTGGTTTATTAACACCCCAGTATCGAAGATATTATAGCCCATCCCATATGTAATGCTTATATAGGAAAAAATAAAAAAATATATATATATAATATATATATATAAGGAAATAGAGATAGCTTCTCATCAGCTTAATAAACCATGTAACTTTGGATTTTGGATTTTGGTTTATTAACCTTGGATCTATCAAGGCAAGGAAAGAATCTAATCCCTAGAGGCGCAAACTTTTCATGAATTCTTTTCATTTTCGAAAGGTTTGCATCTCATTAGGATATGATCCCTCCTGGTGCTGGATATGATCCCTCCTGGTGCTGAAAATCAGCAGGTTAAGATGGATCTATGCCATATAACACAGAAAACATTATAACAATAGAACGCAATGCATCAGAATAATGACAATCTTTGGAAAAGGCGATAATACCAACCATAAAGATCCTCTGAAGATTCTTGTAATGCTGGACACTGTCAACTATACTGAAATGGTGAACTTAAACTTTAGAGTGGGAGTAGTTTCACGTGGGACATGTAACAACATTTGTTCTAGTGAGCGAACAAAAGCGCCAGTGACCCATGAAATACCAGTGAATAGGGAAACTGGAGTTTGTTTAGGGAATGTTGACTTCTTCGAGGAATTGTCTATCCATGACAAAAGGTACTAGAATTTGAGTATTTGTGTATATTATTGAAGAATTTTCTGGAAGTAATTTGTGTAAATGGTTATAAAATATTTTATGTTTTGAGGGGACACTCCACCCATCGTCAAAGACGGCAAAGATAAGTCCCTGAGATTTACTCGATAGCTAAGTGGCTGTCACTGCAATGAGGGGTACTCTCATATTTACAAAGTCATAAAGTAGAGAAAAATTAGCTAATCCCTTCTGATGTCCGCAGTCTAAAGCCAAGCAGTCAAATGCAATCAGGATTGGAACCATCCTAAATGATCAACCGTTCCCTTTAAGTTAAAGCATTGCCCAGGCCACCTCATTCAACATTTGTGGGATTAACCGTTCCCTTTAAGTTAAAGCATTGCCCAGGCCATCTCATTCAACATTTGTGGGATTGTTATACCTGGGTGGATCTGACATGGTGGGCTCTGCTTCGATAGGCCAATATAGATTGAAATTTTTAACATTTCTTTCATCATAGCACGAGGCCCTGGCCACACAAGGTAATATTACATGTGAGCATGTTGATGTCCCTCCTTTCAGTTAGTATCACCAGTAATCTCCACAGGAACATATACCATCCTTAAAACGATGAAACCGATTCATATCTCTCACAATGATTTCTCGCTCAGTAATCTTGGATATGAACTTGGTAGCAGTGTGACAATCCCCACAAACACGGAGATTCTTTGTGATTCGAATAGATGTCCCAGGACATGTACTGATTAGCCCAAAAGCAATGGCAAGTTTCTCACTGTGGCCACAGAGAATATGTTCCTTCTCTTCCTCTTCCACGTCATGCAGCACAAATGCTGTCTCAGGCATATACCCTGACTCCTTCATCTCCCTATCCAAGCTCTCTAACATTGCTGAAATTTCCTTAAATTGCGGATGTAACCTATCTGCTACAAAGAATTCATGAACCCTGTCCTTGACCTCAATCCAGCTGCACCCTGGCTTCTTCTTCAATCCTTTGTCTTTAATGACCACTCTTACCTTTGCGACATCATCCCACCGGCCGGCCGCAGCATAGATATTTGAGAGAAGTACATAATATCCTGTATCTTCAGGCTTTAACTTAAATAGGATATCCGCCACATTTTCTCCTAGCTCTATATTGTTATATGTCCTGCACGCACCAAGCAAAGCCCCCCATACATCAGCATTCGGTTCTAAAGGCATCTTTTTAATAAAGCTATATGCCTCATCAAGACAGCCCGCGCGACCAAGAAGGTCAGCCATGCACGCATAGTGCTCCATCCTAGGCATGATACAATAATCCTGACTCATACAATTGAAGTATTGTCGACCTTTATCCACTAAGCCTGCATGATTGCAAGCAGAGAGGATAGCAACAAAAGTGATATGATCAGGCTTCACGCCTATTTGATGCATCTGGTGAAAGAATGCTAAGGCATCCTCACCATAGCCATGCATTCCATAACCTGCAATTATCGTGTTCCATGAGACCAGATCCTTTTGAGACATGTTATTAAAAACCCTGTGCGCCACCTCAATATTTCCACATTTGCAGTACATATCAATGAGAGAATTGCCAACACTAACACTAAAGTCAAATCCCCTTCGCATTGCATAGTCATGGATCTCCTTGCCCTGCTGCAAAATTGCTGACCGGGAACATGCTGGGAGGATGCTCACAATCGTTACAGGATCAGGTTTCATTCCTACAACTTGCATTTGACGGAAGAGTTGCAGGGCCTCATTGCAATTCCCATTCTGTGCATAACCTGCAATGATTGCATTCCATGAGACGACATTTCTATCAGGCATCTTGTCAAATAGTTGTCGAGCAATATCTATTTCCCCACATTTCGCATACATATCAACAAGGGCACTCCCAGCAAAAACATCTGACTCAAATCCAAAATGGATAACGTAATCGTGGATCTCCCTGCCCTGTCGCAAAGCTAATAAATTGGCACACGCAGGAAGAACACTAGAAATGGTGGCGGAGTCAGCTTTCACATCTAACAGCTGCATTTGAGAAAAAAGCTCCAAGGCGTCCTCATAATGTCCACTTTGGGTATATCCTCCAATTATTGTACTCCAAGAAACTGCATCTCTATGCAATAAACAGTCAAACACTCGATGGGCAGTCTCTAGGTTCCCACATTTAGCATACATGTCTATTAGGGCATTCCCTACGAAAACATCATATGCAAATGTACTTTTAATGGTGTAACCATGGATCTCCTTACCCTGTTGCAGGGCTGCCAAACGGGCACATGCTGGGAGAACAGAAGCAATAGTAACTGAATCTGGTTTCATACCGTGGAGATTCATATCCTTAAAAGTTTCCAAGGCCTCTGTACAGTATCCATTCTGGGCATATCCTGAAATCATTGCACTCCATAAAACAACATCCCTTTTTGACATTTCATTAAACACATGGTATGCATCCTCAACAGCCGAGCATTTGTAGTACATGTCTACCAGAGCACTGGCCACAAAAGTATCAGCCTCAAATTCATTTCTAATAAAGAAACCATGGATTTCCTTCCCCTTTTCCAAAGCCGAAAAGTGGGCGCATACCCTGAGAACACTAGCTGCAGTCACAGAGTTCGGCTTTAATCCTGCCATTTGCATTTCCTGAAACAGTTCCAACGTGTCCTCATAATACTTATTCTGAGCATACCCAACAATCATTGCATTCCAAGCTACCACATCTCTTTCAGACATTTCGTCAAATGCTCGGCGCGCATCAACAGTCCTCCCACATTTTGCATACATGTCTGTCAGTGCACTACCCATGAAAGTATCCCTCTCATATCCACTTTTAATCACAAGTCCATGGATCTGCTTTCCCAATCTTAAGTTTTCCAAGTGAGCCGAAGCCCTGAGTACGCTTGCAGTACTTACGAAGTCAGGATTAATACCTTCCAACTGCATTTGACAGAAATACTTCACTGCTACATTGCACCTTCCATTCTGAGCAAACCCAACAATCAAGGCATTCCAAGAGATGACATCTCTCTCAGACATTTTGTCAAACACTTGGCGTGCATCCTCGATCAGCCCACATTTCGCATACATATCTACAAGAGCACAGCCCACGAAAACGCAAGACTCAAAACCGCTTTTAATAATACAATTATGCACAGCTTTACCATGCTTCCGATCTGAAAGACTGGCACAAGCCTTTAAAACAGAGGGATACGTAAAACTATCTGGCTGCACACTTGCCCTGGTCATTTCACAATAAATGGTTTGAATTTCAAGAAAACTTCCGCGCCTTGCATACGCTTTGATCATAACATTCCATAATGAGATATCGCGATTCACTGTCTCGTCAAAAACCTGGCGTGCATCGATCAGGCTCCCTGACATATCATACATGCTTACAAGTCTGATTGCTAATCGAGAATTCATACCATATCTGCTGCTGCTTCTTCTTCTGACCATGTGGGCATGAACCTGCTTGAACTCTGTAAAAGCTTCCAGTTTGGCACATGTTTCTACAAGAGAGATGTAAATGTTAGAGTCCACAGGTTGGCCTTCCTTGTACATAACTTGCAGGAATTCGAATGCTTGCTTCAGCTGACCCTCCCTACACATGTTTACCAACCACAAACCATTGTCTGCATTGGCTTCACGTTTTACATTGGAATTCCGCGTACCTGGATGACGAATAGTGGAAGACAATTTTCTTGTCAAGGTAGATTTTATGGCGGGCCCGATCACCCCAACAGAAACGTCCAGGAGGAAGTGCATTTTGCTGGTGTTGAGTGCCAAAGGTGGAAGGATTAGAGGAAGAAATGGTGCCAATGCCATGGCAACCTACTGTCAGGTTTCATTCGTGTCATCCTTTGTCGGACTAGAATACTTCAACCCCTCGATAAAATCGAATCTCACATAGTCGCAATGGTTATTTTACAGTCACCAAGCGCTTAATTTTTTGTGTTATGTTCAAAAGTCTGAAAAGCTCCCTGAATCTCTGAGGCAGCTAGTTCAGTGTTCCTTGAATCTGACAGAGGATCAATCCGTTCAAAGTTGAGCCTAAGCTATTGGTGAGGAGATTAAAGATGTTTAGAACTAGTGCAAACTAAGGTGTTTTTTTGGTTGGAGTTTTTCATTTTTTTTTTAATTCCAGTCAGTTGGAATGGAAAGAAATTAAATATTAGTGTAGGTTTATTGAAAGATTTGTGGTTGAGGCCAACCTGACATTGTTGTATGAGATTTATTTGTTTATATATATTAGTATAGAGTTATTTTTATTTCAGATATATTAAGGGTAAGAGAGGTGAAATGAGGTGTAAATTATTTTTTGAATGTAAAATTTGAGAAAAAATTTGTATTTTGTGAAGTTTGGGGTTAAGATTGGTTTTAGTGATGGGTAGTCACACAAAATTTATTGAACATTTAATCATTTTGATTATTTTAAGTATATTAAATATGTTTAAGATAAATTGTCATTTTAATTTTAAATTTACTCAATTACCTCAAGTTTTTGAGATGGTAGAGACTATTAATAATTTGAATGATGAAATATAAATTTTGAATGCAAACTAACAATATAATAGTGTTGAATGGTAGAAAATGTGAATAATAAGAATGTAGTTAATTACAAATACTCTTAATTGTGATCATTCTCAAACTATTTTATTCTATTGTTCTTAATGCCACACATGTTACATATGTAATCAATTATTGTGTAATTGCGGCACGATCAAAGATCATGCCCCTTTCCGAAAAGGTGCCCAAGGGCTTATTTAAGCCAGGGCCCTGCTTGTAAAAAAACATCATTCAATCTATATTTATATATATATTTATTCTATTATATATATATATATAATATATATTATAATTGTTTCAGAGTTTAAATGCTCTAGGTGGTGCCAGAGCTTGGTTTGATCCTCGAGGCTCTGTTGTTGTTCGATCTGCTGCCATTGGTTCTTTTTCATTGTCGTTGTTCCTTAACTCTCCACCGCATCGACCTTCCATCTCATCGTATCCCTGTATCCATGTTTACACTTCACACCCTCCTATTCTGCTCCCACCATGTTGCCCATACATCCTCGTCACCTTACTTGTTCACGCACTTAGTCGCAGTCATCTTTGTTCCATGAACATCGCTTCTCTATCCTTCGTCGTCGTGCTCCACCACCGAACTTGTTGGTCCCTGTGATTTCCAACCGACCATGTTTGTCCCTACCATTATTCCTGACAATTAAGTTCGTTGTTCGCTTCACCCTTCCGCTAAACTCATGTTTCGGGTCTCGAATAACTTGTATTGTAGCATTATATAGTATAAGGATAATATAGTTATAATAATGATAATAATACATAGCATTAAAAAAAATAGGATCAAGTTAAGAAAAAGAGTCAAGCTAGATAAGTATAATCCACCTCATACTCGATCAATGTCTTCACCCATGACGATGATTGATTTTAATAAAAAATTAATAGACCTTGAAGCTAAAGTCATCAGACATAATGGAAAAATCTAGGAGCTCCATAATACATCAAAGACAATAGAAAGTGAGCTCGAGCAGAACCATAATTAATTTGAAAGGGATCATGCAATCCTTTCAAATACGATGAATCTAAATCATAGTCCAGCAATGATGATGTTGACATGTATTTGTGACAAGTTGAAGATTACACCCAATCAAATACCCCAGAATAATGAAGCCACTCAACACCTCAATTCTCTGGATTCGTCAAACTCGTAAGACTCACATGAGAAACCCAAGTCTCCAAAAGCATTGTCCATGCCCCATCAGCAGAATAGTAACACGAATTTTCAAAATATGCATCTCTGGAATCAATTCTCAAATATGCAGCTTGTGAATCAATACCCTCTCTTTACTCCAACAGTTGTGATATATCAACGAAGAGCGAAACTTGAACTCTCCAAATTTGGCGGTAACGAGAAGTACAATATTGCATGGTTCAATAAATCAGAAGAATATTTCGAGATTTACGGTATTGACAATGATGAAGAAAAGATCAGGCATGCATTGCAAATGGAAGGTGAAGCATATAATTAGTATATGTGGTGGAAGAAGATGACACTTGATATTAGTTGGAGGAAATTCAAAAATGCATACTTTAAAAGGTTTCAAGGTGTCAAGGAATAAGAGTTCTTCTTGGAACTCACCAAACTACAACAAAAAGGAGATGTGGATGAATACACTCAAGAACGGGAAACTTTAGCTACATGAGTACTTGGATTATCAGAAACCCGTCTCATTCAACCATACACCACGAAACTTAAACCCCATCTCCAATTTGAACTTGAGCTTCATGACATCACTTCTATAGAAGTAGCAAGACATAAGGCAAAAGTTGTTGAAAAGAAACACGAAAAGATACAATGGCCAAATGTTGAAAGAGTATATTCAAGACGAAGATTTTCCGAAGTTGCGACCACGGATAACACAAGATATGTTCTACCACATCTTCATGAAGGAGAAAAAACTAGCTTGGAAATGCAAAGAATGAAAGAGGGAAAGTGCAAATGTTGTGGCGAAAAACGGGACCCATAACATATGTGCGCTAAAGGAAAAGAGACCAAGAACTTGTATAAATATGAAACAACTAATGACTCAAATAGTGATGAATCAAATGTAGAAGAAAATGAAAATTCTCCAGAATTATCTCCAGAACTAGATAATGAGAATATTCTACAAGTGCCATTATCGGCCATGACAGGTATATCGTGGCCCCAGACATTAAAGTTAAAAGGACATATCAAGAAGAGCAATGTAATGGCTCTGATCGATACTCGTAGCACCCACAAATTTTTGGACTCAACTATGGTGAAAAGACTCAACATTTTCACATTTCCAATGCCCAACATGAAGGTTATGGTAGTTGATGGTAAGAAAATTGAAAAGTATGGAAATACCATAAAGTCAAATTACAAATTCAAGTCTATAATCTATAATCTTCATTCTACACTGTACAATTAGGAGGAGTGGATGTGGTCCTAGATATCCAATGGCTTCAATCCCTAGGTATTTACTCCGCCAACCATCAAAAGAAATTTATAAAATTTAAATTGGAAGGGCAGAAATACAAGTTAAATGGGTTCTAGCCCCAGGGAGAACCAACTTATTTAGTACAGTGTCATCAATTAGAAATGTTAACTTCAAATCTAGTTAACGAAGAAGGATCAGAGGTTCAAGAGCTAATTCAAAAGCACGAAAAAGTATTCCAAGATCTTCCAATGAATTTGTCTCCTAAAAGAGAAATAGAGCATACAATCGAAATCAAATTAGGATTAATTCCCATCAACATCAAGTTGTATCAATGTCCACATCATCAAAAAACTGAAATTGAAAGATTAGTCCAGGATCTTTAAAATGTGGCATTATCACAAAAAGTAAAAGTTTTTTGTTGCTCCAGTTGTATTAGTTCGAAAGAAAGATGGATCTTTCAAGTTATGCGTTGATTATCGAGGACTAAACAAAATAACAATTAAAAACAAATTTCCAATTCATTTTTTCGATGAAATGTTGGATGAACTACATGGAGCCAAATATTTCTCAAAATTGGACTTAAGGTCAGGTATGACCAAATCAGAATAAGGTTGTAAGACGTAGCAAAAATTGCATTCCGAACACATGAAGGTCATTATGAGTTTAAAGTAATGCCTTTTGGTTTAACCAATGCATTGGTAACATTCCAAGCTACTACGAGTTATTTTCTCCATATCTAAGGAATTTTGGGTTAGTGTTCTTTGATGACATTCTAATTTATAGTAAAACATGGAAGGAGCACCTACAACATTTGGAGCAAGTCCTTCCTGTATTAGAAGAGCATTAGTTCTATGCCAAGAAGTCCAAATGCACTTTTGGGAAAGAAGAAGTAGAGTATCTCAGACATATGATATCCAAAGAAGTAGTTAAAGTAGATCCTAATAAGATCAAGGCTATAAGGGAATGACCCAAACTAGTCAATATCTCCAAGCTAAGAGGATTCCTAGAATTGATCAGATATTATTGAAGATTTATAAAAAACTATGCCCATATAACTGCACCTCTAACGAACCTTCTAAAGAAGAACTCATTTCGATGGAATGATGAAATAGAAAAGTGTTTTGAAGGCTTGAAGGAAGTTATGTCTAATGCCCCTGTATTGGCAACTCCGGACTTTTCAAAACCATTTGTAATTGAGTGTGATGCTTCAGGTTTTGGCATAGGAGCAATACTAATGCAGGATGGACACCCAATCACGTTTGAAAGCAAGAAGCTCAATAAGAAATAACATCTATAGTCTGCATACAACAAGGAAATGCTTGTTATTATGCACACATTAGTCAAATCGAGACAATATATCTTGGGAAGTAAGTTCCTAATACGAACAGATCATAATAGTCTTCAACATCTCCTCCAACAGAAAACACTATCTGCAGAACAACAAAAATGGATCGAAAAAAATCACTTCCTTCGACATGGATATATTACGTAAGAAAGGGAAAGATAATGTAGTAGTTGATGCTATGTCTATGAAAGATGAAAATCCATCATTACTTGTAGTTTCAGTTGTTGTTCCCAATTAGCTTAATGAGATTCGAAGTGAATATGCAAAATATCCAGAAACAAGTGCTATAATCAATAACCTTCCTCAAAATTCAAAATTTGAATGGAAAACAATATTTTATGGTACAAGGGAAGAATTTATCTGAGTTCAAATTCCAAATTTAAAGCCAAGATTCTCAAAGAGTCGCATGATTCATTGATAGTCAAACACGTAGGATTCTTTAAAACCTATTATAATACACATCAATCATTCTTTTGGATGTGTATGAATAATGATATTTGAAAATATGTAGCAGAATGTGATCAACGTCAGTGAAATAAAAGTGAGAACATTATGACCCCAGGGTTGCTCCACCCATTAAATATCCCAAACCAAAAATGGGAAGAAATATCAATGGATTTTATTAAAGGATTACCCATGTTAGAC
The DNA here is from genome assembly GCA_000404065.3 of Pinus taeda. Lineage (NCBI taxonomy): Eukaryota > Viridiplantae > Streptophyta > Pinopsida > Pinales > Pinaceae > Pinus > Pinus taeda. The sequence goes on along the minus strand of APFE031142548.1, from coordinate 98,294 downwards.
ATGAAAGATGAAATTCTTGTAGTAGTAGACAAACTCACAAAATATGCACACTTTGTAGGAATGAAGAAATTAGATTCAACAAAAGAGATCACTGAGATATTTTGTAAGAACGTCTACAAATTACATGGATTTCCTAAAGTAACTGTCAATGATAAAGATCCTAAGTTTAAGGGGAATTTTTGGAAGTATTTTTCAAACATATTGGAACATACCTCAACATGAGTTCTGCATATCATCCATAAATATATGGTCAAACAGAAACTATCAATAAGTGCTTAGAAGCTTACCTTCATTGTTATGCAACAAACAAACAAAACAAGTGGGCTCAGTGGTTACATCTCGCTGAATGGTAGTACAATTAAACTTATCACACCTCCACAAAGATGACCACATTTCAAGCTTTGTACAGATATGAACCCCCAAATGGAAGGATTTGCTCATTTCTGAAACAAAAGTTCCAACAGTTAAGGAGAAATTAGAAGAAACCCAAAAAAAAATCAAACATTAAAAGAAAATTTAATTATTGCAAGAAATCACATGAAGCAGTAGGTCGGCCGACACAAAATAGGGAGAGAATTTGAAGTTGGAGAATGGGTATTTGTTAAACTTCAACCTTACAAGAAATTATCCCTAAAACAAAAAGGAAAAAAAAATTGGCGCCAAATTTTTATGAATCATATCATATTTACAAAAATATTAGTCAAGTAACATATAGTGTAAGCCTTCCAAGCAACAGTCGATTTCACAATGTTTTCCATGTATCTTGTCTTAAAAAGGCATTGGGCAGACACCAATAAGCACAGACAATGCTTCCGATATTAGATAATGAAGGCAAGTTCATCTTAGAAATAGAAGGATTTGTCACCACTATGGAAAGGAAATTGTGATCTCGAGTAATTAAAGAATACCTTATCAAGTGGAAGAATCTACCAGAAGAAGAAGCCTTCTGGGAGACATAATTTGTTTGCTAAAAACACCCCTCATTGCATATGCTTTGAGGACAAAGCATATTTTCAAGAGGGAGGCAATGCTATGTAATTAATTAATATTTAATTGGGGCACGATCAAAGATCATGCTCCTTCCCAAAAAGGTGGCCAAGGGCTTATTTAAGCTAGGGCACTGCTTTTAAAAAACCCATCATTCAATCATTAATATACATAAATTTATAGTTGTTTTAGAGTTTATATATTTCATTACTTTTGCCATATTTTCATATTGATAGATAATATGAAAAGGGTTGTTGAAATCATAAACCATTCAAATCTTTAACTCGAGCTATTGTAGTAAACATTATACCTTTGTCTCTTTTGCTCTACAATATTAATAGTAGCTTTATCCAATGTCAATCATTATGACTTATGGAGTGTTAAATTCCAAGTTACAATGGTACTTGTTTTCCATTACCTCATTTGGATGTAAAATGATTAACAATGTTGAATGATGGAAAATACGAATAATAATAAAGTAGTCGATTACAACTAGTTTACAGTTTCAAGAAGCAAATATTTGAGGTAAGTAAACATTTTATTTAAGATGAAAATTCCAGTATTTTATTTATGATTGAATTAGTGTAACGCAGAAATCAATGCACATCGTTAATCATTTTTTGTGCTTACACTAAAATCAATGCACATTATGAATCTAATTAGTTTGAAATCAATGTACATCATAAATCTAGCTATATCAAATGAGAAATCAACATCTACACTAAAATATATGCATCTAGTGCACACAATCAAATAGGATTAGAAATCAACATATACACTAAAATCAATGCATCTAGTGCAAGCAACCAAATAGAATTAGAAATCAACTACATTGAAATCAATGTATCCAATGCAATCAATCAAATAGGATTAGGAATCAACATTTGCATTGAAATCAACGAATCTATTTCAGTGAAAACCAAAATATTCATGACATTCTAAATCCAACTTATTTTACTTATTGTAAAAGCATTACTGATTAGGTGCTCAAAATTATGCTCAAAAATCAAAGTGTCAAAATTTTATTAAACTTAGCTTCAGATCGAAGAGATCGTCATTCTGATACCAATGGAGTGAATGACACTCAAATCCAAGCTCGTATGCAGAAGTTAGAGAAAGTCAAAGTTCATCTTTGACTTGCTTACATGGCAAGATTGGATGATGTGGCAAGTTCTTTCAGCGAATGAGGAGGTGCCAAGTGGCAGGCTACCATTGGCCCCCGCATATTGCAAATCGCATGTCGCGGGTGGGTCGTGTTAAAGAATCGACCCCAAGCATGGCCAAGGTTGCCATGCGATAAATCACAATAATACTTCACAACAGGGAAGACATTGCAGAAATCGGCCTTGACATGTATCAGGTTGCGATGCGATCACAATTGCAGATTGGTGAAGGGTTAGTGTTACAGAGGATCAACCCCCAATAGGTACCATGTTTCGATGTGATATCACAATCACATATCACAAACAGGGCAAAGTCTCGCATATATATAAGACTGTCAGTTTTCCAGCGCTTCGCGATATCCCAGATGCGATAAGGTTATAGGCTCTATTAATACTCCCGTTGGGTCCGCACACATCACAATCACACATCGTCGCCATTTTAACAAACCTTAAGCCCGAAGGTCCTTGCCGATTTTGATTTGTGATTCGGTCGACAGATTATGGCCCACTGTGTGGTGAAATTTTCACTCAATTAGCACATTTTTTGGGCTAATTTGTAGGATCATGTCGAATGTGGAGCAAATTGTGGAACGAATAGTGGGAAAACTAGGAGAAGTCATAATTTCTTCTATTTTTCACCAAATTAGTTGCAAAAAGAGGCTAGATAGCCATTTTTTAGTTTTTTGAACTCAATGAGACAGGTTTCAGAGGCATTTGAGCATTATAAATGCACTTTTGTTGTAATTTTGAGCATAATAGAGAGGCCCAAGCATTAGAAGCTAGACCAAGGAGACGTAGCTCAGGAGGGGTGAACTCCTCATCAAATCTTTGTGTTGTGTGTTGTATTTTGATGTTCTTTGTTGTTATTTTGTTGATGTTCAACATATGTTTTATGTTAAATTGTTTATAACATTTACATAAGAAACTCTCATGGGAATCAGTTAATTAAGCAAAAATGGTGAATCCTTAAGCACTTGATAAGCAAATGATAAGCATCTTAGGTTTTATTTTGAATGGGGAATTAGCACAACATTACTAATATGCTCCATTTCAGATCAAGTTGGTATCAGAGCACTGGTTTTTGATTACTAGATTTTCTTGTGCAAAGAAGGATTTAATTGTTTGCTAGTTTTGTGTCATGCTAACAAGGTTAAAACTCAAAAGAGGTGAAGGAAAGTTGGTTGAAATCCCTGAATTTGGGTCAAGGGGAGGAAGAGAAAGGTTGCCAAAGTCCTCAACCACAGTTCAACCTCAAGTTGTAGTTGAGACTATAGAGATCATGTCTCATGAAGGAGAACTTACAAACATGACAGAAGATGAGAAGACCTTCAGAAATGATATCTTTGATATGACAAAGATGGTGAAGGTCTTCTATGAAGAAAGGAATAGCAGGTTGCAAGGAGAAAGTTCCAAACCTCCCAAAGGAGAAGGATCTTTAGGAGGAGGTAATGGAAAAGGAGGTAATGGGAACGAATAAAAATCTCCACCATCTCCACCATCTTCTTCATCTTATTCTTCACAACCATCTTCACACTCTCCCACTAATACAACCCTTACTCATACTCATCACAATTCCTCAAAAGGAGCTGGAAAATCACCTCTACTTAAACTTGATGTTAAATTCGAATTGCCCATGTATAATGGTGAAGTGAATGCAGAGAAGCTTGATAATTGGATTCGTCAGTTGGAGGTGTATTGTAGAATTTAGAACCTTCAAGAGGATGATATCAAAATTTAGTTGGCCTCATTGAGAATGGAGGGTACAACACTCATTTGGTGGGAAGCAAGGACTCAAGACGAGATCAATAAACATGGTAAGATATCTATTACTTGGTCTGATTTCATTGTTGCTATAAAAATACAATTCTACCCTTTAGCTCATATGAAAAAGTGAATTGGAAAAAATTCAGACAGTTAAAAGGTAAAAATGCGCAAGAGTATACTTAGGAGTTTAGGAGAAGAACCCTTATGCTAGGAGTAGACTTGTAGTCACAAGATACTTTGCTAAAATACATAGGAGGTTTGCATAGCTAGCTTCAACACACCATTCTTTTGTTTAATCCCATGAATCTTGATGAGGTATGTGTTCAAACTACACACCTCGAAGCAAGAGGGGAAAATGTACAAGAAGAATTTAAGAAGTCATTCCAAAGTGGTGAAAAAGGAAATAAATCTAAAGGAAAGCAGAAGAAAAATGTTTGTGTTAAGAAAAAAGGGGAGAAACCCGTGTGCAAAAATTATTCCAAAGAGGGCCATGATGAAGTGCATTGCTGGAAGCTTCATCGTGAATTAAGACCGAAAATTTTTAATAATAAAGGGAAACAGAAGACAAATGTTGTTGTACAACAAGACCTGGGTTCCAACTTAGGTGATGAAACAAATATTGTAGCCACAGTCACTAAAGAGGAAGTCGTGGAAAGAACCAACACAACAAATAACTCCAACAATGCTTCAAATGAAGGAAACATAATTGAGTTGTTCCATATTCGAGTTATTTCCAAACACACCAAGATTGATACGTTGTTTGACAGTGGATCCCGGGCAAATTTAATTTCTACAAACTTGGTCAAGAAGTTGAATCTGGGACCATGTCTCATCATAAACAATATCCATTGGGTTGGATAACCAAGGATGGAAATCTTTAGGTCACAAGGAAATGCATTTTCAGGTTTTCTATTACTGCCAATTTCACTGATGAAGTCAAATTAGATGTAGTGTCATTGGATATTTCTGGAATTGTGTTGGAAAGCCCGTATCTATATGACCAGAAAGTGGTTTTCCATAAATTTGAGAACAAATATCATTTTTCCAAAGATGGAGTGGAGTATATTGTGAGAGCCCATCGTAAAAATCTTAATCTGTCTTTAGCAAACGTAGGGAAAATGAAGTGATTGGTCAATTCCAGCAAGAATCTCGTGCTTCTTATGATCAAGTAGAATAATGCCACAGAGCATGAACCCTTTGCAGGTTGTGACGTGATGCTGAAATCTGAATTGGTTGATGTGGTCAATCAATATGGAGATGTGTTTCAAGAACCAAATGGATTGCCACCAAAACGAGGAATTTAGTATGAAATTCAGCTACAACAAGACTGTCCACTCCCAAATATTGGTATGTATCTAATGTCAATTCTGGAAAGTTTAGAAATTAAGAAACAAGTCTAGGAATTGTTAGATAAAGGTATAATTCGTCCCTCTACTTCGCCATGTGGTTCACCAATTGTTTTGGTACCCAAGAAAGATGGAACCTAGCGCATGTGTGTAGATTATCAAGATTTGAATAAAATTACCATAAAGAATCGATACCCACTGCCCAGAATAGATGATTTTCTAGATCAATTGAAGAATGCAAAATATTTCACTAAATTAGACTTGAGAAGTGGATATCATCAAGTTAGAATAGCTGAGGAGCGTATTTAGAAGACTACTTTTAAAACCAAACAGGGATTGTTTGAGTGGCTAATTATGCCTTTCGATCTTTGCAATGCTCCAACTACATTCATGAGAGTTATGAATGATGTTTTAAGATCCTTTCTTGATGAGTTTGTAATTGTCTATTTAGATGATATTTTGATATTCAACAAATCGTGAGTAGAGCATGTCAAATATGTGAGGAAAGTGTTGGATATCTTGAAAAAAGAATGGTTATTTCTGAAGATGTCTAAATGTGAATTCGGGAAAACTTCCTTAGTGTATTTGGGCCACATAGTTGGAGGAGGTGAGTTGAAGATTGGCCCCTCTAAAGTTTCATTCATTGTGAATTGGCCAATCCCCAAATAAGTCACAAAAATAAGGAGTTTTTTGGGAGCAACGCGGCACTGGAGGAATTTCATTACTAATTTATCTTCCATAGCAGCTCCACTACATGCTTTGACTAGCGTGAAGGTTGTCTTCAAGTGGGGAGGAAACAACAAAAAGCATTCGATGCTTTAAAACAAAAGATTAGTTTAGCCCCAGTTTTAGCATTGTCGGATTTGAAACAACCATTTGAAATACAAATAGATGCAAGTGACTATGTTATGGGTGCAGTTATTTTACAACATGGTAAGCCCATTTCATTTCATTTTGATATTTTTAATGGTGTTATTATTAACTATCCTACATATGATAAAGGGCTTTACGCATTGGTGCAAAGTGTGAAGAAATGGAAGCATTACTTAATGGGAAAAGGAACCATTATTCACACTGATCATTAACCTTTGCAATATCTGCAATCTCAAACAAAATTGCAGCAATCAAGGCACTTTCGTTGGATGGGATTCTTACAATAATTCCACTTGGTAATCAGGTACAAGAAAGTATTTATAACAGAGTTACTGATATGCTTTCTAGACCATTTGTTAATGTAGCCATTTTACTCAAGACCTATTTTGTTTTTCCTAAAAGCTATGTTGAACAATACGCACCTGATGCTCACTTTCAAGAGGTATATTCAAACTTGAGTCAAGGCCACCAAGTTGAGGAATTAGACTACCATGTACATGATAATTTGTTGTATCATTTGGGAAAACTTTGTGTTCCACAAGGAGAGAGTAAATGTCACAAGGGAAGCATACACTTCTCTTATTGCTAGAGATTTCAATGTAAGTAAAATAGTGGCAAATTCAGGGGTATTTTTACTTGCCTCGTATGCTTGAAAGTGTGTCACACTTTATCAAAGGTTGTTCATTGTGTGCATTCAGTAAGCCTAGTAATAGGAAACTAGGATTGTACACACCACTTCTAGTGCCTTCACGTCCATGGGAGAGTGTTTCTATGGATTTTGTAGGAGGTCTTCCTCTATCAAGAAAAGGTCATGATTATTTGTATGTAGTTGTGGATAGGTTCAGCAAGAGGTGCATATTAATGCCTTCTAAAAAAAAAATTACAACCAAACAAACAACTCAAATTTTCTTTCAAAATGTATGGGTTCATTTTGGATTACCTACTTCTATTTTAGATGATCATGATTCCTGGTTTGTTGGGAGTTTTTGTTCAAATTTATGGAACTTGATGGGCACCAAGTTGAAGAAAAGTACAACCTTCCATTCACAAACAGATGGTCAAACTAAAGTGGTTAATGTTGGTCACTTTAATTTCTAATTAAAGTGCTACATAAATTGCCAACCCAAGGAAGTCTGGTTATTTCAAAGGCAACTACGTACTATATGTACTCAATCTTAAAAGCACTAAAAGTTGTAGTACAACAAATCACACCTTACTTTAACAACTGAAACTCCACTCTGTGTTACAACAATTATACTCTATTGCAGGTATCTATCAGGGAATGCTTAATTTCATTCAAGGAATGGTTCAACAGAAAGAAATAAATATGCAAAGGAAAACAATGGCTATGCTGTAACAAAGAATCAAGACCCACTTGCCTCTGTTTATCTAGCTCTCCAATTCACTCTGTAAACTTAATCACCGGTGATACACTCATGAAATAACTTTGACCAATGCAACAATTGATTAAGAAAAAGATAGAGTTTCAGCAACGATAAAACAACATCTAGAAAACAGTACTTGTTAACAAGGTATAAATAAAAATCACACTTGACACACTTCAGAAACATAATGGGTGAATCTTGTGATACAGGTGGGCCCTGTCCTTCTCACAATATTCCCCAAGAGACGAGAACTTAGAAAAAGATGTTTAGAACAAGAGCTTTATTCATCCATCAATATGTCATGTTACAGAAAGAAAAGATTCTAGTCCTGTCCCTTCAACTGAGCCTTTTCTGCAGTCTGTTCCCCCCTCTAATGTAGATGTCTCCTCTTTATAAAGAGGAGACATCTATTACAAAAAATTTACATTATAAACTCTATTTCAACCCATTATACAAAAATAGGGAAATCATTTTCCCATCAACAAGATGTCGTTACAATAATACTGTCTTTAGATTACAGACATTACATCCACTGTAACAGCTTCCCCGGTGATTGATCTGGTTCCTCTGTTGCTGTCAAATTTGGAACGCAAATCTCAACTGTTTCAGCTTCGAGATTTGCGTGTTGTTCTTGTTGTTTCAGCAACTGCAAAAATAGTCCCGCCAACTCCAGGCAGTTTCAGCAACGCGGGCTGCACATCATTCTTTAATTATTCAGCAACTAAACAATTCAAAGATTAACTATGAAGATAACGTGATTATATGTTAAATAATTAAACATATAGTGATGAGAAGAATCACTGCATACCTTTGGAATAATTGAGTCAAAACACTAACAAGGACTTTCGAATATGGGTTGAAAAGGGTGACATTATAACAAAATATATAGTCAGAAAGAGACAATATGAGGTCCTAACATCCCCCCCAACTAAAAGGATTGCATGTCCCCATGCAACTTTTACTCTGAGTCTAAGTCGGAGTACTGGGATGTACAGTGCAAATTGCTTATGCAGTAAGTATAAAAGCTGCTCTCAACCATGTCTCTGAAACCCTGGGCATTCTGACTTTTTGCCATGCTGCAAGCTCCTCCTTTTTGTGTAACCTGAAGTCAGCTTTGTATTGCTGTGCTGGGAGCCAAAGAAGAGGGAAATGAAAATGATAACCCATCCAATTCTCAGCACACTGTTGAATACATCTAACATAGTTAGGTATTCGTGAAATTGATGCCTGAAGATTAAGTGGGTTAAAGGGATGGTATTCCCTTCTCTCTGTAGGGCAATGTTCCCAGAATAGATTGTTTGCTTGTATGGCCAAAATTCCCTTAGTCTTAACATAATGTTGGCAGTATTTTAAGACTAATGCCTGTAGTTTTCTGATATGTTCAATCATTCCTGGCTTTTGTAAAACCCGTCGATGTTGAGCAATAAAAACAGCGGCATTCTGAGGCTCGGCTCAGACCCAGAGAAGGCAGTTCTCTTCATTGTGTGTTGCTGACATGAAAGCATTTTGCCAGGTAAGCTAATTAGCTAGGAAAGAAATGAAGGCTATGATCTGGATGTCACCAATGAGAGGAATCAAATTAAGCTTCCTATCTTCAGGCATGGCCTCATTATGAAGATAGAGTTCACATAACAAATTATGTTCGCTAATTGATGCTTTTGCAAAAGTCTAGATAAATTCCTGAGGTGTAGACACCTCGTGGGGTCATCCATCTCTGATCGCTTTCACTTGGAGGAATGCTAAGTGTTCTCTTAAAAACACAAAATAGTTGAAAAATGGCTTTCTAGTGGCCAATAATCTTTGAACTAACTCAAAGATAAGAGAGTCTAGTTTTCAATTCCTTATTCTCCTTATGCTGTGCACGAGAGTGTTCCAAGACTTCCCAATTTCTATATACATGATTTAGCCATAATGATTTATGTTCTTGTAATGCCTTTTCTTGTGCCAGGGCATAATCTTTCTTCCATGTATCCCTCAGTTCTTGAAAACTTGAAGTCTGAGTGAAGACAGTCCTTGCACACCGAGGTTTTGTCTGAGTAAACATGGTCTTTGAAGACTTTGGTGCTAGTTTTTCAACTTTAACAACTGTGGTAGGCCGGGGTATTTTTGGTTTCATTTCTTCTCCAGAGGTCTTTGAAGGCCCTATTGGTTCTTGTGTAACAGCAGGGCATTCCTTTTTAACTATGACAGGAGTAACTACAGGAGTGGCTCCTGGCAATGGGACTTCAATTATCTTATAACCAGCTCGAGAATAGAGATCACCACATTTGCTGCAGATGTATTCATTATATCACTCCTTTTCTACACTTTTCTCAGCTGCAGCTACTACATGAGCTAAAGTATACAAATTGAGTTCTTTTTCATAAGCTTCCCTTGCCATCATTAACTCGTGCTTATAAACCTCAATCTCAGATTTCAAAAACTCATTTTCTTGTTGAAGGGAGGCTAAAGTGACAGGGCCTTCTATAGTAGTTGCAGTCTCTGGATGAGAGGGTCGGTGCTTGGTGGCAGCTTCATCACTTGCATCCTCAGCAGGTGGTTCTTGTGTGTCAATTGCTGAGTCAGTAGCAGCTATGTCTTGGTATGTTTCCTGTTTATGATCGTCAGCAAGTGGTTCTTGTGTAACACTTGCTAGACTAGTAGCTGGTTCTTGTGTAACAGCTACCTCTAGGTCGTCTATCTTTTGTTCCTTGACAGGTGGTTCTTGTGTCACACTTGTTGAATCAGTAGCTGGTGCTTGTGGAGCAGCTACATCTAGGTCGTCTATCTTTTGTTGCTCAATAGGTGGTTCTTGTGTAACACCTGTTAGGTTAGTAGCTGGTTCTTGTGGAATAGCTACATGTCGTGCATCTTCTTAGGTGTCTACTTTTGATAGATCAGCAGCTGGTTCTTGTGGGGCAGCTGCATCTTGTGAAATGAATGATGTCACAAATTCCTGAGAAATTTGCATTTCAGTACACGAGGGTGAGGAAGGTAAAGATTGGGGGTGTGGTGGGGTATGGGGTTTTAAGATAATGGGCGGGTAATCTGGGATGATGGTCTCAGTTGCTGCTTCGGAAGAGGTCCTCGTTCGTCTTCGAGGCAGGAAGGCAGGCAACACAATGATTTTTCTCTTACGAACATTTTTCCTTAAAGTAGGGGGATTATCAGTACTAGTAGCTTCCTTAATGGATGCCCTTGTTATTCTCTTTAGTGGGGGTGTAGCATTTTCTTGTCTTTTCCTTTTGAGCTTGATAATGGGAATATTATCATCCAAGTCATCACTGGGGATATGGACGGTGGGAGTGGATGATTCGGCTATATTAAGAGATGGGGTAGATACAGAGGAGAGATCAATTGGATTAACTGGTGCAGGTGGTAAAACTTCTGAGGATTCCAAGATACTCCCAGGTTGTTGTACAGGAAGATTTTCAGTTTGTTGAGAGATTTCAGGGGTCTGTTGAGGGTTTTCAACATCCAATTGGGGTGCTTCGGCTGCTGGTTGAGAAATTTCGGCAATTTCCTGAGGGTGTTCAGTTGCTGGTTGTGTAATTTCAGCAACTCCCTAGAGATTTTCCGCTGCTGGTTGAGGGATTTCAGCAGCTCCCTAGGGTGGGTTGTTAAGGGGAGGGGGATTGTGCAGGGTAAAGCCCCTCTGGATTAGGAGCTGAACCAAGTAATGGTGAGTGAGGGAGAGGAGTGGGTGCTTTGCATTCACGGAATAATGTGACATATTCTTTAGATACCCAAGCAGATAGTATGGCATATTTAATAAACGACCATGTCTTAAATAATTCAACAACACAAAGTCGTGCTAGTACACTACCTGGTAACGTCCCTCGCAGGTGAAGTAGTGCTTGACAAACTCTGCGACCTTCGACCATGGAGGTGGTAATGGATGAAGTGCAACACCCATGCCTTTAGGTTCGACCCGCTCTCCTGGTAGAAGAAAATCTTGTTGTGCGTTCAGAATGAGGTGTTTTCGACTGAACCAATGAATGCCATTGGTTGGTAATCCTGAAACCTGTGCTATATCCTCCTCTATTACCGGAATTCACACTCCCTGAACAATAGAGTACCCTTCCTTTAAATTACGTGCGAATTTGAGGACTTGCTAAGAATCAAATCCCTGGAGCCTTCAGACATAGTCCACCCATCTTGCCTATAGAAAAATTTGATACGCTTCTTGGTATAGTTCCAATAGGGCCATTGAGCGAGGTTCATGTTGAATAGCGTTACCTCCCATGGTTACTTGTTCAGTAAAATTCAGAGTACAGAGCCGAGTTACCGCAGCCGAAACAGAGTAATATTGCAAATGAGGTTATGATATATTAAGATAGAGACGGGGTGACGAGACGCGATCGTGATAAAAAAAATGACGGTGATTGGCATATCATGGAATGATTGCAATATTTTGGTATTCCCCCCCAAATGTGGCTAAAATGATAAGTTTGATTGTACGATGATTTTGGTAATCATATCAGAATCTTCTCATTAACTACAGTTTAATATTTACACATAAACACACATACCTCACATTTTACCTTCGATTGTTGTGCAGAAAATATAATCTTGTCGTTAATAGATCACCAATGGTTACGAAAAAAGGGTTGTAAGATATGAGTGTATTTATATGAAAGACTTTCTCTATTCACAGGAGGTAATAGTGAAGGAACATAATTATAAGGATGAATGGCTGATTCTCTCAATGAAAAGTGATATGTATTGGTCGTTTTTGAGAGAAATTGATGCCTCAATCTCGGGAAAAATGGGAAAATTGATGCTTCTTAGGGAAAGATGGAAAAGGTTGGTATTTCATCAATGGAGAGATTGGTGTTTCAGCAACGAAGAAAATGGGGAAAAGTTGGTGTTTCGGCAATGGGAATAATGGTGTTTCAGGAGCAGGGAAAATGGTGTTTCAACAACAGGAAAAATGGTGTTTCAGCAACAAGAAAAATTTGTTGTTTTAAGGAAAAATAGGGAAATGTTGCTGAAGGGTAGTGTGAGGGAATGGATTATGACTTGAAGTGAAATGGCAATGTTTCCCAAACCGAAGCCTGATCCTTCTTGCAATGGAATTGTTCCTTTCAGCTAGCCTCCAAATCTAAAATATGCAAAATAATGAATTGTAACATGGAAACCCTTGACAGGGATTATTAGTTAAGAAATCTAATCTAATGAAAATATATAATAGAAAAAAACTAGGTGCAATGAGGGGTTAGTAGACTCCCCCAGAAAGACATAATGTGTATCTACCATGCAAGTGGCCTTGAAATCTTCTTTAGAAATAGGTTGTTCGTACAAACGAAGCCGATACCCATTCACTAGTAATGGTGTTCTAGAATCATCAATTGTTAGGAGCCTGACTGTTCCATTTGGAAAAATAGTATCTACTTCATAAGGTCCCAACCACCTTGTTCTTAATTTTCCTTCAAAAATTTCAAAATAGGAGTCATACAATAGAGCCCAATTACCTTTTTGGAACTGCTTGTGCTTAATGGTTTTATCATGCCACCTGGTTCTTTGTTGTTGTATCATAGTTGTTTGATGGATGGCATCCAACCTCTTTTCATCCAATTCTTGAAGCTGCTGCAACCTAGCTGTTTGTGCATCAGTCAAGTCAAGGTTAACAACTAAAGAAGTTCTTAAGGTTTTAATTTCAAATTCCACAGGAAAAACAACACTTTTACCATAAACTAATTCATAAGGTGAAAAACCCGTAGTATTCCTCCAGGTAGTTCTGTAAGCCCATAATGCTTTAGGCAACATTTGAAACCAGTCCTTTCTATTCTCTTTTACTGTTTTTGTTAAAATGGCTTCTATGACTTTATTTGTGCTCTCCACCTATCCATTAGCTTGGGGGTGATAAGGTGTAGTCATTTTATGATTAATGTGATATTTCTGAAGTGTATCTTTAAAGCCATGGGAGTTGAAAGGAGGTCCTCCATCTGTGACTAGTTCTCTAGGTACTCCAAACCTAACAAAGATTTCTTCAAATAGAAAAGTTAAAACAAATTCTTCATTAGCTCTAATGAGTGCCTTAGCTTCCACCCATTTAGTCATATAATCTGTGCAAACCAATATGTAAAATCTTTGATTGGATGGAGGGTTGATGGGTCCTATAAAATCTAGAACCCATCTTTCAAAGGGTTCAAGTATTACCTGGGGGTTCAATGGCATTTCATCTCTATGATTAGGTTGGCCCATTCTCTGACAACTATCACAAGCCCTAACATATTTCTTTGCATCCTTGAAAAGTGAGGGCCAATAGTAACCCATTCTGAGAACTTTATGTGTTGTTCTCTTATCAGCAAAATGCCCTCCACAAGGGTCATCATGACAAGCCTTCAATATATCATAAACCTCATCTTCTCTAATGCATCTCCGAATTTCCTGGTCCAGTCCAGTGTGAAAAAGACACCCACTTATCCAGCTGTACCGAGCACTTTGTTGAATGATTTTTATTTTTCTTTGTCTGACAGCTGTGATGGTAGCTTCCCTGCAACTAAATAATTGGCAATGTCTGCATACCAAGGTGAGTGAGTAGATACTGCAAATAAGTATTCATCAGGAAATGAATCATCTATTGGAGTATTATCATCAGTTTTTATCCTAGAAAGGAAATCAGCAACTGCATTTTTTTACTTGGTCAATCTACAATTGTAATATCAAATTCTTGTAGTAATAATAACCATCTGGTAACTCGAGCATTTGTAACAGATTTATTCATTAAATACTTAATGGTCGAGTGATCAATATGAACAAAAGTAGGGTAACCAGTAATATAATGCCGAAACTTATTAATAGCATAAATGACTGCTAAAAATTCCTTTATGGTAATTGTGTAATTAAGTTCAACAGGGGTCATATTCTTACTAATAAAATAAATAGCATAAGGAAGATTGTTTTCTTATTGACCAAAGACAGCTCCAATTGTCGTATCTGAGGCATCAGAGGATATATGAAAGGGCAGTGCCCAATCAGGTCCTCTTAAAATAGGAGATGTAGACAAATTATGCTTAAGTTCATCAAATGATTTTTGGCAATCATCAGTCCACTTGAATTCAACATTTTTCGTAAGTAACACAAACAAAGGAGAAGCTATTTTAGAAAAATCCTTGATAAATCTTCTGTAATACCCGACATGTCCTAAAAAACGTCTTACATCAGTTTGTGTTTTGGGGATAGGAAGGGTCTGAATTACCTGCACTTTAGATGGATCAAATTGGATCCCTATGAATGAAATGAAGTGTCCCAATACAATTCCTTAATTCATCATCATATGACATTTTTCAGTACTTAAAGCAAGATGAGCTTTTATACAATGTTTAAGTACTTTCTCAAGGTTTTGTAATGCATCTTCAAAAGTCGCACCATAAGGAGTAAAGTTGTCCATAAATATCTCCAAGGAGTCATTAAGCATGTCAAAAAAAATTCCTATCACTGCTCGTTGAAATGTTGCTGGAGCATTACATAGTCCAAATGGAAGAACTTTATAGGCAAAAGTTCCCCATGGACTAGTAAAAGTGGTCTTGTCTCGGTCTTGGGGTGCAATTTTGATCTAGTTATATCCACTGAAACCATCTAAAAAGGAAAAGAATCTCTTTCTTGACAAACTATCTAGTACCTGATCAATAAATGGTAAGGGAAAATGATATTTTTGAGTGGCTTTGTTTAGAGCTCTATAATCCACACACACTCTCCATTTCCCGTTTTTCTTAGGTACTATTACTAATGGAGAAACCCATTCACTGTCAGATATAAGGTATATGAACCCTGCATTAAGCAATTATTGAAGTTCTTCTTTAACAATTTCCCTTAGATTGGGGTTCATTCGTCGCTGGAGTTGACAGACTAGTCGAGACCCTTCCTTAATATAGATACGATGAGTACATAATTCAGGAGAGATCCCCTTCATATCCGTGTAGTCCCATGCGAATTCCTCCTTATTTTCACGAAGTAACTTCATTAACTGTTGTGTTTCAGCATCTGTCAAGTTAGGGTTTATATTCAATGTTTTTCGGGCTCAATTTCTACTGTTGTACTCTTAGAGGAGATATCAGTTGTTGTTTGAGATAAATTTTTAGATTTAAGGTTTTTTTGTGATTCAGGTTCCAAAATTGCAGTTAATTGATCATATGTTTCAGAGGTATCCGAGGAGGGTTCAGAAATAAAGTTACTAATTAGTTCATCCTTGGTGGTGTCTTTAAAAGTTAAGGCTTGTCCAATAGTTAAAATGGGTTGGGTATCATCATCCTCATAGCCCAACGATACATAATTATCATTGTTAATCATAGGTGTAGCATGAGGGTAGAGAGTGAGTTGCTTAGTTTCACTTCCATTAGAAATTGTCATTGAGCTTGATCTACAGCTAATGAAGGCATCAACTGTAGCTAGCCAGGGTCTCCCCAAAATCAGTGGATGCCCCCCCAACTTTGTTTTAGTTTGTAACACAACAAAGTCAGCTGGGTAGTTCCAAGATTCGATTGAAATAATTAGGTGTTCAATAACCCCTTTTGGTTTGATGGTGGAACAATCATCTAGCTCTAGGATAGTTGGTGTCTCTCTAATTACATTCTTCAGCTGTAATAACTGTACAGTTTCAAGGGTCATAATATTTATGGCAGCACCTAAATCTACCAGAACTCTGGAAACAAAATTTTTTCCAACCTGTACTGTAACTGTAGGATGACCAGGATCACCATATTTTACAGGAGGGATTTTTCCCATCATTAAAGTAGCTAGATCACCCATCACATGAACTGTAAGGGGATCTTTGGCTTTTCTTCCAGGTTTCTTGATGCAAATGTCTCTAACAGTTCTAGCATAAATTGGTACATCTCTAAGTGCTTGCAAGAGTGGAATTTTAACATACAGATTTTGCAATTCCCCTAGAAGGTTAAAAGTAGGCGGCTCAGATGTCTTAGTGAGAGCTAACCGCTTAGGGAATGGTGGCTCTGCTGTTTCGGTAGTCTTACTAGAGGGTGGCTCAACTGTTTCAGCACCCTTATTGGATGATTTATCTTTCTCTGTCTCTTCTTTATCAGAGTAAGAAGAAGTAATATCATCAATAATAGGCTCGACTATTCTCCCAGACCGCAAATGAATGTCATTACATTGCACAGGGAAAATAGGCTTGTTCTGAATATCAATGACTTGCACAACTTTGTTATTATTATTATTAGGATTGGGGTTTGGTTGTACATGCAGCTGGGGTCTCATTATCTGGTTATTTGGTGGAGCATTTGATGGCAGAGAGAGAGATTGTTGATACTGAGGGAATTGGTTTGGAAATGGGATTTGCTGAGCTATCCAGCCTGGGTTCCAATGATTAATGTAAGATTGTTGTAGAGGCTAGGGATTCCACGTTGTAGGATCCATGAAGGGAGGGTTTGCTTGTTGTATGGGTGGGAAGTTCATTTGGTTGAAGGGTGGGTATTGCATTTGATTAAAGGGCAGGTAATTTGCTTGAAAAGAAGGATAATTATTCCAACGATTAAATGGCATATTAGAATTTGTACCTTGTCCTCGTGGTTGCCATTTCCTCCTCTGTGTCAACAAATAAACTGCTTCAACTTCTTCTTCAGTTGGTTGCAGTGCTGCTTTTATTCCTGGTAAAGAAGGGCATTTTTGAGTCTCATGGTCCTTCTCGCAAATGGTGCAAATTGGTACCTTGTCCAGTGGGCATTCCCTCAGTGGGTGTTTTTCTCTACATTTAGGGTAGAAAATGGCCAAAGCAGCTTTTGCCTCTGCCTGCTTCTTTTTAACCTGCAAGGTATCAATTTGTGAAGCAAAAGAGCTTAACATTTCAGTTTTAAATTCTTCAAGTAGATTACCTATTTAAGCTCTTATTGCTCCCCCACTGGCTGATTTTGGACTCTTGAATATGTATTGTCCCTGCTTTTTGGTCTGTTTACTGCTCCTCTTGAACATCTCTTACAGAGGTTGACAATATCATCATATGATTCCTTAGATATATCCCCTTTACCAAGCATATTCAGCATGTCTAGACAGTCATCTCGTACCCCTTTCAACAATATTGTCTTAAGAATATCCTTACTCATATTAGGGTGATCGGATCTCTGCAAATTATATTGTAATCTCTCCACGAAATCCTCCATATTTTCATCCTCCTTCTGAACCATCTTAAATAGTTCCTCCTTTCTTTCTCTTATTTGGCAATAGTCTTGATATTTGGCCAGAAACTTCTCCTTCATCTGCTCCCATGTTGTGATCACATCTCTTCCCAGGCTCATGAACCATCTTAGTGCATTTCCTTTTAATGTTGCTAGAAATAAATTTAACTTTTGAGGATTAGTAACATAATCATAACTTCTACATAATATATCAAACTCAAACAGAAATTCATTAAGGTCTTCTGATGATAAACCATGGAAGTTAGGTAGGGCTGAAAGTGGGATGTTCTTCTGAAGAGTTGCCCCTCTGGGAAGGTCCTCGATAGGGAATTCCAAGGTGGAGAAGGAATTCTCACCTCTTCCTTCTCTTCGTCCCCCACCAAAGAGTCCTTCATTGTTTCCGTCCATTGGTTGTTCCCCTATTACACTTGCCCGGTCTTCAGCGCTTTCCGTTGGGCTTCCAATATTCTGAACTGGTTCCTCTACTTCAATATCTTCTATTGGTTCTTCAACGTCTTCCATTGACTCCTCAGTTTGTTCTATTGTCTCTTCGGCCCTTTCAAGTCCCACTACTTCCTCCATTTCATAGTTTGTTTGGAAAGAGTGCTGAGTCTGTGGCCTCCGAGAGCTTATCCTCTAAGATGTTTCAGCTTTTGAGATAATGTCGTCAATAAAAGTTTTCCTTCCTCCTCTGCCTTTGCCCTTGCCACCTATAAGATTAGTTTTCTTGTGTCCTCTCATGCATCCTGTACATCTAAAAGAAAATCATTAATGCTCTTAAAATCTACGGTCGCCTTCCCCGGCAACGGCGCCAAAATGTTGGTCACTTTAATTGCTAATTAAAGTGCTACATAAATTTTCAACCTAGTGAAGTCTAGTTATTTCAAAGGCAACTACGTACTGTATGTACTCATTCTTAAAAGCACTGAAAGTTGTAGTACAACAAATCACACCTTACTTTAACAACTGAAGCTCCACTCTGTGTTACAACAATTATACTCTATTGCAGATATCTATCAGGGAATGCTTAATTTCATTCAAGGAATGGTTCAACAAAAAGAAATAAATTTGCAAAGGAAAACAATGGCTATGCTGTAACAGAGAATTAGGACCCCATCCCTGGAGAGGGAACCTTCAGCACCTGCCTCTGTTTATCTAGCTCGCTAATCCACTCTGTAAACTTAATCATCGGTGATACACTCATGAAATAACTTTGACCAATGCAACAATCAATTAAGAAA
This sequence comes from Pinus taeda, assembly GCA_000404065.3. NCBI lineage: Eukaryota > Viridiplantae > Streptophyta > Pinopsida > Pinales > Pinaceae > Pinus > Pinus taeda. Next base: position 79,420 of record APFE031142548.1, on the reverse strand, counting down.
AAGACAGAGTTTCAACAACGATAAAACAAAATCCAGAAAATAGTACTTGTTAACAAGGTATAAATAAAAATCACACTTGACACACTGCAAAAATATAATGGGTGAATCTTGTGATGAAGGTGGGCCCTGTCCTTCTCACAAGATTCCCCAAGAGATGAGAACTTAGAAAAAGATGTTCAGAACAAGAGCTTTATTCATCCATCAATATGTCATGTTACATAAAGAAAAGATTCTAGTCCTATCCCTTCAACTGAGCCTTTTCTGCAGTCTGTTCCCCCTTCTAATGTAGATGTCTCCTCTTTATGAAGAGGAGACATCTATTACAAAAGATTTACATTATAAACTCTATTTCAACCCATTATACAAAAATAGGGAAATCAGTTTCTCATCAACAAAATGTCGTTAAAATAATATTGTCTTTAGATTACGGACATTACATCCACTGTAATAGCTTCCCCGGTGATCGATCTGGTTCCTCTGTTGCTGTCAAATTTGGAACGCAAATCTCAACTGTTTCAGCTTCAAGATTTGTGTCCGTTCTTACTATTTCAGCAACTGCAAAAATAGTCCCGCCAACTCCAGGTAGTTTCAACAACGTGGGCTGCACATCATTCTTTAATTATTCAACAACTAAACAATTCAAAGATTAACTATGAAGACAATGTGATTATATGTTAAATAATTAAACATATAGTGATGAGAAGAATCACTGCATACCTTTGGAATAATTGAGTCAAAACACTAACAAGGACTTTCGAATATGGGTTGAAAAGGGTGACATTATAACAAAATGTATAGTCAGAAAGAGACAATATGAGGTCCTAACAGTTAACATGACAATTATTCATTTTCTAAGCGGATATTACAACAAACATCCTAAGTTGTGGGATGATCAGTTGCATTATATTAAGCATGCTTACAACTGAGAAAAACAATCTTCTACTCTAACTTCTCCTTTTGAGGCATGTCTTGGTTATTTTCCTAAATTGCCTTTGGATTTCATCTTTAAGAAAGATGTAGTTGTAGATGGACATAACGACATAGACAAAGCAAAGAAATTAATTGAGAAAATTCAGTTGATTCACCAAACAATTGAAGAACAACTAAAAAGAGTTAAGGCAAGGCACAACAAGCATCGTGTGGATCATCAGTTTCAAGTAGGTTATGAAGTTTGGCTTTACATTAGCAAGGAAATGCTTCAAGGTGAAGATAGAAACCAATCCGTTATTGTCCATTTAAAATTTCTGGAAAAAATTGGTAATAATGCTTTCAAGCTTGATTTGCCTTCATATATGCAAATTTATTCCGTTGTTAATGTTGAAAATTTGCTATTGTATGAGTCTCCCTTGATTGAAGATTAAGGAGAAAGTGTACAAATTCCATCAATTGAAGATTTTTCTCCACAATTTCTTGATGAGCTTCAGCAAGACACCATACTTGACAGAAGAATGAGGTCATAAAAGAGAGGAAATGTTGATTATCTTCGAGTGGGTCTCAAAGGTACAAATCCATCAAAGGCCAAATGTATTCAAGAGGGGAAGGTGAGGGAACAATACCCTCACCTATTCAATAATTGGATATAATATTTTGGGGTCCAAAAGGCTTCCAGTGGGGAGGAGTGATCAGGTGCTCAAAAATCAAAGTGGCAAAATTTTATTAAACTTAGCTTTAGATCGAAGAGCTCGTCATTTTGATTCCAACGATATGAATGAAACTCAAGTTCAATCTCGTATGCAGAAGTTAGAGCAAGTCAAAGTTCATATTTGACTTGCTTACATGGTAGGATTGGATGATGTGGTAATGTCTTTCAACGAATGAGGAGGCGCCAAGTGGCAAGCCGCCACTGGCCCTCACATATCACAAATCACATGTCATGGGTGGATCATGTTAAAGAATTATCCCCAAGCAAGGTTGAGGTTGCGATGCGACAAATCGTAATCGCACTTTGCAACAGGGAAGGCATTCCAGAAATCGGCCCCGGCATGTATTGGGTTGCGATGCGGTCACAATTGAAGATTGACAAAGGGTTAGTGTTACGAAGAATCGGCCCATGGAAGGTACCAAGTTGCGATGAGATATCGCAATCGCATATTGCAAACAGGGCAGAGTCCCGCATATATATAAGATTGTCGGTTTTCCACCAATCATGATATCCCAGATGCGATAAGGTTATAGGCTCTGGTTAATACTCCTGTCGAGTCCGCGCACGTCACAATGACACATCACCGCCATTTTCATAGACCTTAAGCCCGTTGGTCCATGCCGATTGAAATTTGTGATTTGGCCAACAGATTATGGCCTGCTGTGCGATGAAATTTTCACTTAGTTAGCGTGTTTTTGGGGCTAATTTGTAGGAGCATGCCAGATGTGGAGCAAATTGTGGAAGAAATAGTGGGAAAACTAGGAGGAGCCACAACTTTTTCAGTTTTTGACCAAATTAGTTGCAAAAAGAGGCTAGATAGTCATTTTTTAGTATTTTGAACTCATTGAGACGAGTTTCAGAGGCATTTGAGCATTGTAAACACACTTTTGTTGTAATTTTGAGCATAATAGAGAGGCCCAAGAATTGGAAGCTGGACCAAGGAGACGTAGCTTCGGAGGAGTGAACTCCTCATCAAATCCCTGTGTTGTGTGTTGTATTTTGATGTTCTTTGTTGTTATTTTGCTTTTGTTCAACATATGTTTTATGTTAAATTATTTATAACATTTACATAAGAAACTCTCATGGGAATCAGTTAATTAAGCAAAAATGGTGAAACCTTAAGCACTTGATAAGCAAATGATAAGCATCTTGGGTTTTATTTTGAATGGGGAATTAGCACAACATTACTAATATGCTCCATTTCAAATCAATTACTTCCTCTTCCTTTATGGTTAATAATGCTCAATATTATATAATACTATATAATATTTGTATTTGTCTTTGTGTGTCTCTTTCTTCTTCCTTCCCTCTACCCCCACCATCTATATTTATATCTCCCTCCATCTCTCCTTCTTTGTCTCTCTATCTCACCCACCCCCAAAATGCACATGTTTTCTCTCTCCATATATATCTATCTCCCCTTCTTCCTCCCTCTCTTTGCTCTCCATCTATATCTCTATCTCCCTTCATCTCTCCTTTGTTCTCTATCTCATCCCCCAAAACATACTCTCTCTCTCTCTCTCCCCCACTTGTCACTCCCTCTCTCTCGCTCTCTCTCTCCACCTTTTCCTTTTTTTGTTTCCCTTCTCTCTTCTCTCTCTTTTCCGCTCCAAATCCATCTCTCTCTCTCTCTCCCTACCTCTCTCTGTATCTCTCCCTTCCCTCCTCCTCTCCTCTCTCCCTCACTCTCCATCTCTCTTGTCACTCCCTTCTCTCTCTTTCCACCTTTCTCTCTTTATTTTTTTATTCTAACCTCGCTCTCTCTCCCCCTCAAACTACATCTCTCTCCCTCCCACTCCCTTCTGCCTATCAATTCCTCTCTCTTTTCCTTCATTTCTCTCCCTTTCTCTGCCACCTCCCTCTACCACCTCCCTTTGTCTCCCCCCTCCATCACTTTCTCTCTCTACCCTCCAACTCTGCCTCTATCTCCCTCCCTATCTCCTCCTCTCTCTCCTTATCTCTCCCACTCCATCTTTGTGTCTCCTTCTCTCTCTTTTTCACTTCTCTCTTGTCATTCTCTCTCTCTCTTTCACTTCCCTCTTGTCCTTCTCTCTCTTCCCTCCTCTCCTTCTCGCTCACTCTCCCTCCATCTCTAACTTGTCACTCCCTCTCTCTCTCCACCTCTATCTCTCTATGTTTTTGTTCTTCCCTCTCTCTCTACCCTCCAACCCCATCTATCTCTCCCTCCCTTTATCCTTATCTCTCTCAAGTCCTCTCTCTCCCTTTCTCTCCCTCTTCCCTCTCTCTCCCCCCCAAATCTCTCTCTCCCTCTCTCTCTCCATATGATCGAGAATTATCACTTTGTGTAATCAATGATATATATTAGGTCTAGTATATTTTACATTTTATTTTTTGATTGTGAAATGAGTTATGGTTTCTAGGCATGTGGTATTGATAAGCCATAGTATTAGCCCATGGTATTATAACAAAATCTATTTACAAGTTAATAATATCCATGGTAAAGTGGGGTTGAA
>APFE031142548.1:55119-73624 GCA_000404065.3 Pinus taeda | reverse complement strand
TATTTATTTTCTTATTATAATTTTTGTTATTAATAATTTTCTTAGATATTAATAACTCTTAATACTATTGTTGAGCTATCTTTTTGTGAAAATCACATGGGAAACTTTTTTTTGATATGTTTCTAATATCTAGTGTGGTTCATCGTCAAGACATGATGGAGATTAAGATGATGACACCATATTAAATAGAGAGATCAATGTAGAGACCATTAGCGTTGACAAAAAGTTTCCCATGTGATTTTTACTGAAAGATAGCTCAAAAATTGTAATATAGATCACTGAAGCCTAAATTCAGGAACTGTTAATATTATTTTTAATTTAAAATTTATATCATAATATTTTTTATTATTAATATTTTTTTTTGTAAGCTTGGTAGATCCTCCTTTTTTCATTAATTATGAAGCAAATTTACACCACATATATTGGCTGGGGGGCCTCAACTTGCCCAGTGGGAAACCAAGTATGTTGGCCACCTATCCACATTGTATGCCATCTATAAACAAAAAAAATTCAGTCTTTCTATCTAAGTTATATAAGTCTCAGATTCTTGTCCATTATCTAGAGTTCTACATACATATATAATTGCATAAGGAAATGTAAAAGTTATTCACATATATAAATAAAACCATAAAAGTAGACTATCTATTCATGTTGCTCAGTAGAAGCAAATTCCATAGGCGTTGGATCTTTGACATTCCCCCCTGCCATCTCAGTCTAAACCAGTATACAAGGCAGGTGCCTCTCAATTCGCCCAAGTCTAACATCATGTTTGTGCTGTTGGAATTGCACCTTCTGGAATTCTTGTTTTTAATTTGGCATGCCCTGGACAGTGACAGTCATGTCCATCGAAATCTGTTCCATAAATTTACCCAGCAGACTCTTCATCAACCAGTACAGGTAGAGAGTTTGCTTGAACTGGGTGATTCTATATGTTTCCAGGATCCAGAATGAGGGTTCTCCAGTTCTCTATGTCCATGTTTGTCTCACTCTCTTATTTTATTTCCTCTTCCCAATTCTCTAATAGTTTCTAAATTTCCTCATTGGTTCCTTCACAATAGGAAAATGTCGCTTCACTTATAAGCCTTTCGACTTATTTTCTGCCTCTGCATCCCTTAGACGTGCCCGATTCCATGTCCTTTCTAATTGCTTGGGATCTCCTTCCATGACCATGGGTTTTTGCATGATGGGCCGTGGTTTTTCTGCCTCCACCCTATTCATTACAACAAAAAATAGGCTAATTCCTATTCAGCAAAATATGATAAGGAGCTTTCGCACAGGTGGTAGGAGTACTACACACTAGCCCGCCTTTCTCAGACCCACCTATGCTAGTTTTAATGCTCGGCATTTCGGGGTTGTAGATTAGTTCCCCGGATGGGGCCAACCCACAACCAGCCCCAGCGGATGCATTGCGCTTAAGAAACCTCTTCTGAGCTTCAATTCAGTGTGTTGTTTCCCCTCGGCTCCAGGTTGCTAAAAACCACCGCTTACCAACTATCTACCAACCTTGGCTATCATACCCTTGGCCCTCTACCCACAATGTGAGAGGAGGACCCGACCTAATCTTCCATCCATCCCTGAGCCCCATGGTGCCACTATCGCCAAGTTTTCAGCCATAGCCTATTCCATCACCTTGCCAGACTTCCCACCCATAATTCTCAACCTTCTCCCTCATTTCGAGGTTGCAACCTACCTCAATGTGACTACGCATGGACCTAGAGAAGAGGCTACCACCTAGCATGCATATGGATCGACTAACTCTACCCCCAAGGCTCATCTCCCTAGCTTTACCAGTAGGACTCCTGCAAACTGCAGAACTTGGCCCTTGGCCCAGTGCCAACAGAATTCCCATATAGGAAAGGAAAACTTCAAAGCAAAGCGAAATAGATAGCATGTCAAACAAGTGCGAGAGACAAACACAAAGCCAAACATATGCCACCAGCCCACACCTCTAGTGCTTATCAATTCTTGCAATTCTCCCCCATACTTCCTCCCCTCACCCCCATGCTAAAACTAGAGAAGGTCAACATTACGAGAGCGGAAATATGTCTGAATACATACCCGTTATCCTTCGTGCATAGTTGGTAGGCTTTTTGTAGATGTTAACGCCACAGTCCCTACTCGATGCACTTGTCTTTACTCCCTCTGCCACCTTTCCCTTGTACACTACATGCCATCATGCATAGGGCCATCGCACCCATCACCTCAAGCGTGTGGGGTTATTTATATTTTTTTTAATATTAATATTGTTTAGTAATTTTTTTAAAAATAAAATAATATTAAAATGAGTTTAGTCCTAATATTTTTTATACTTACCACTATTTTAACATCAATATTTGTTTTGTATTTTCATTGTCCAATATACTAGATCCCTATGCCCATAATATATGCCATTGTGAATTTGAAATTGAATAATACCTTACAAAATTTTAGACCTAAAAATAGCTTCATTAATTTAAACTGTATTAATTATTGCAAGTATTACAAACATCCTTGCCCATGATAAGCAATGAAGAAAAGCTTTATCAAACTCTACCTGCATCCACCACCTAAAAGACATAATGAGTGTATGAGCTAAACTCCACAGGACATCAAACATTATTTTTTTCTTTTTAAATAGTGATTGAATAATTTATATTAAAAAATGTTATGCTTTCGTATAGAAAAAATTAATGTCTATGCAATTTGTAGAGAGTATTTATTTTTTATAAGAAAGCTAGAAATTGACAATTTTTTAGAGTTTAGATTCATTACATACATCGATAGGATTTCAAAGGTGTAGGGTCTATAAAAGTTAGTCACCTAGAAGCAAAATAAATTTGGTTTGTATTTACAAAAATAATTATGAAGAAAATGAGGGTAATCTTCTTTATTTAGAACTTTGACTTTTGATTCTACAAAATAAAGACCTCCCTTATGATTCAATCCACCTTCGTTAATCCTTGTGTTAATTTTGTAGGTAAATTTTCTAGAGACTTTACCACTTCATTTAGATCCTTGAGTACATACTCACTTTAGAAACTAATGAAACACCTAAGGGTGTAGTTTGATTGGTAATCACTGTGATATGAACACATGAAAATTTGAGGTTTGAGGTTCAAATGCCCTGATTGACTATGTGGGTTGTTTGTGGGGTACGTATGGGTTCACCCAAAGTTTATTGTGGTAGTAGTTGAAATCGACCTCATGTCATGTGAGAATGAGCCTAGCCCAATTGTTAATTCCTAGACACACACACACACACACACACACACACACTCACACACACTCACACACACTCACACACACATGGAAACTAATGAAGGAAGAAAGAGTATTTTTGATGTGCTTAAATATAGAGTTTAGTTTAAGGTTTCTTGGATAGGTTCCAAGAATTATATTCTTAGAGTCTCCCACAAGTATAAAATTGTTGACAAACAGGTGCTTAGCTATATTTAATCCTTGAAGCAAGGTGTACATCTCTACAATATTATTGCTCATTACTCCCAAACTCCACAAGAATTTTGTTTCAATTTTTCCATCAAGACCATAGAGAACCCTCCCCCCCCTAAGTGCATGAACATGAGAGTGTTGTGAATATGTCTAGATCCTAAATTCTCTTTTTGTGAGAGATAATTGCTAGTATTTTCTTCTTCTTTTGGGAGGGTAGAGAAGATGATGAATATTGAGGTCGTTGATCCATCTCTCCTCATAATATTATAATTCTTGAGGCTTATTAAATATTTATGTTCATATTACTCCATCTAGTAATCCTCTACTTAATATAGTACCCAAAGAGTAGTTAGGTTCACTAATCATGAAATTCATTATGCTTAATGACCCCATCAATCCATGGTAACTAGCTCATTAATTCATAATAACAAAACCATAATGACATTATGTTATAAATGCTTCAATAACTAAATAAGCATTGTTGATGGTGTCGAATTCCACAAACAATAGGGGGTATCCCCGATATGAAGTACCAATTAGACCTCACGCTGTTTGGGATAGGAGCCCCATCTAGGAATTCGACACGACTACCATTATATTGATCATAAAGATTTTCCTTGGTTGCAATTATCAACATAAGAGATTATACACATAAATTTCTAGATAAGCAAGTAAGTTAGCTTTGTGAAACACCAATTGCAATGTATATAAGGTATTTTAATAGAAAGGAAAAGAGAGAGGGAGCCTTTATAAGAAAAGTAATAGTATTATTCTAATAAAGGCACACACATATATAGAAAGTATCATTAATTATTTCAAAATGGTTCACAAAGTAACAACGATCATGAAAGCAAGTAAGACACACCATTCAACAAAATGTGTACTAAATATAAAAAAATAATTCATTGTTCTTAATGCATATGAACACCAAAATATACCGTAAACATTAAAAGAATAGTCTTACAACATCCATGATACATGCATGAAAGTGCGTCGACTCAAAGAGCTTCAATATATTAAGTGAAAGTTTTAAGTTACACAATTACAATAATGCATCACTAGCCCCAATAGTGGAACATGAAGCGACCACTTTCTCCTCCAAAGAATGATCTTCTCTCCTATGCTATGCTTAAGAAGCCAAGGCTAAACAAATGAGGGTCCTTTTCTTGAGTTATGAGGGTTTATTCATAACAAATGAGGTGACCTCTCACCTCCAATGTGACTCTTGACCTCCCTCATGACTCTTGGACTCCCATATGAATTTTGAACATCCTAGTGACTCTTCACATTTCATGTGTGACCCTTGAGCTTCCACACATTTTACGTTTTCCAACTTTTCAAATTACATAATTACATTCCATAAATGGGCCCGAGCCCCATATTTTATTGTTAACCCCATTTTATTTATTGATTATTTTTCTTTGGTATATATATATTATATATTATATAATATGAATACTAAACACACACACACATATTTACATTTTGACTTGTGTATTTTTTTGTATTTTATTTATTTTCCATTAATTACTTTTATTTATTTTATTTCATTTCCACTAGTTATTTTATTTATCAAATGACCTTGTCTGGATTAGGGTCTTCACTCGTTTTTATAATTTTTGACTCCCCTCCTTTAAAGTTTGACTTTGATTATTTGTTTATTTATTTTAAAAACTAGTTGTTTAATATAGTGGTTACTTATTAATATTTGTTTTTAATAAATTAATAAACTAATATCTCAGTTTAAATATTATTTTTCAAAAACTAGTAATATTTGGTTTTAATAAATTAATTTAAATAATTTTCAAAATACTAGCCGTTACATATTAATATTTTAATAATCAATAAACTAATATATTTATTTAAATATTATTTTTTTCAGACTGTTAATATCTTGGTTTATAATATTTAATTTTAAAATATTATTTTTTTCAAAAATATCCGTTTAATCTGAATATTTTTTAATAAATTAATGAAATATACCATTAATTTTTAAATATTTTCAAAACAACTTAATATAGTGTTTATTTAATTTTTAATAAATTAATAAACTAATATCAATTATTTTAAATATTATTTTTCAAGAGCTCTACTATTTGGTTTTAAAAAATTATTTAAATATGAATACTCAAAACTAATCGTAATATAGCCGTTAACTATTAATAATTTTTAATAATTTAATTGAATAATTATCATTATTTACATATTTTAAAAACTGGTTTAATATAGCCGTTACTTAACAATATATTAATAAATTAATATTATAATTTAAACATTATTGTTCAAATATAGGCGTTACTTGAAATTATGTCTCTACATTACTCTATATTTAAGCCTTTGCCATGGTCTACCTCTTCATATGGTCCTGCTGATGAACCACACTTGTTGGTTCGAAATGCGTCAGCGAAAAAAGAAAAATTCTCTCATGTGATTTCTACCAAAAGACTTTGTTTAAATCCATAAATTGTGAAAATAAACTCGGGACAACATAACATTCTTATGTTTACATTGTGAAGCTACAATTTGGTGGCTATAACACGAGACTTCATTGTAATGTGTCGATGCCAAGTTATTTTCTTTGTTATTATATCTTCAATTCTTCATGATATATCTAGAATGTATTTTATCTTCATCCTCCAAATGATATGGATACAATATTAGAGCCTTCCATGTCATCTTGGGTTGCCATCTCTTTGTCACTGTTCATGATTCTTTATCTCTTGCATGATCATATATTTGTGTCTCATCACCACACGTGTCTTCTTGTAACCTCTCCTTGATGACCTCCTTGAGCATAACCTTGCCATGTTGAGATGATAGCTCCTACAAATGAATTTCACTCATGATAAGAAAATATCAGTCTCGAAATAACCTATTCTATCTTGTTTTCTCATGCAAGATGCTAACTATTATGGTATAATATGTAAGGATTGAGAGAGGGGCCTTCTTGAGTGCAAAACATAGAGTCAGGAGGCAAGGGGTGAATTTCACAGTATTGGAAGCGAACATTATGCAATGGAAAAAGGGAGAGGTAGGCTTTGGCATAGAGGGAAAGTCAAGTTGATAGTGGCTAGGAGCATGAGGCTTTAGGATGCACAAAGCACAATGGCTAAGAGGGAGTCTCAAGGTTGAGCACAGGTCACTATTGCAAGGGTAAAAGGATGACCTCACTATCCACTAGGAGTGTACAATGCATAATGAAAAAGAAGAGAGACTAAGATTATGTGCATGTCAGATCAGTGAAAGATAAAGGTCAGAGTCTTAAGTCCTGGAGTTGCACAATGCATAATTACAAGAAGAGATGGTTCTCCCTTTGCACATGTTGCATCAACAGTTAGTAGAGGGATGCATGATATTGACTAGGACTAAACAATATACAATTGAAGGTTAGGTTGATCAAGGCTTTACACAGAGGGAAAGTGTAAGCAACAAGGACAAGGTGGCTGTGCAATAGAGATGCAAAATGCACAATGAAGGGAGTTGACCACAGGATGGGCCCAGTGCATAGTTGTAAGATACAAGATATTGATGTGTAGATCGTAGGAGTGCACAATGCACTTATGACTTGAGCTCAAGGGTAAGCATGTTTAAATATTACACAAGTTGTGAAGATAAGGAAGAATCCCATAAATGACTAAGTGTGATATTAGTGGAACAAAGAGAAGATAAAGAGAATGCATGAAAGGTTCTGAAAATGATCACACACACACACATATACAATCACTCTTATGATAAGAATATGCACAATACACAAAGCCAACATGTATACACCAAAGCGACAACAAAATGAAACTAATCTCCAAGTGCCACAATTAGGGCACAAGTCTTTACAACATAACTATTAACTGTAATAAAAAATTGTGTTAGGCCATGAAAGTATTTCCAGTGCATGTTCTTATGATAGACATGATTGACTAATGCTATAAAGTGTGTTGGAGATACTTCTAACAAAATATTACACTTAGGATAAAAAAAGTGACACATACAAAGTGCGAAGAGACATATACAAGAGCCAAAACAAGAAAAAGTGACACATGTGAAAGTAGAACCAAGAAAAAGTGATAATTACGAAAGAGAAAGCAAGAAAAAGTAACAATTGAGAAACATGCCTAGGAATGTGGCACACTTGCAACCAAGAATTCTTCTTATGCTCAAAGAATGTGCAGAGCTCAAAATTAAAAGATGAATGTGAGATGAGTGTCAATAAGAATGGTGCAATGATTGTGCACAAGGAGTGAACAGTCAATGTCAACAAGGAATGTGTTATAACTATCTCTACGAACTGCATAATGAATGTCTCTGGGAACCGTGTTATGTCTTTCAACAAGAGGTTCACTTTCTTTAGTTCCAAGAGTGCACACTAACTGTCAACATGAAGTGCACTTTGCCTAGTAGCAAGAAGTGCACTCCATTGTCTCCAAGAAGAGCGCAAGGATTTCTTGGAAGGGGTGTTCTTACAAAGGAATCAAGAGTTAGGCATGTGAAGGAGAGCAATTTAAACACTTAGGCTTCTTGAGGGAAGACTTGAACACATATAAAACATGACCGAGCATGACATCAATAACTTGAAATGGTGGACAAAATTGTCATAAGGGGGCTCCAAAATTTGAATGGAAGCAAATTTTGGAGGGTAGTTGTGCCTTCTAAAACATACATAAAATACTATTTACATTGAGAAAAATGATTTAACCTACAGAACCAGGCCCAAGGGCTCCCCCCCTTCTCATTATTTATTGACTTATCCTAAGTTCAACTTGGAAAGATAAGTGTTATTTAGATAAGTAAGCAAATCATCATTACTACCTTGACCTTACCATAAGAATCTACTACTCTCTGCTAAGTTCTGACTTAAGACATTCCATAGGAGTACATCTAATCATCACAAAGACCATCTAACTACAAAAAAAACCAAAAGCAATGAACTATTACCCTATTGATCAAAATCTCTAGTCACCATCTCTATCTACAAACATCAAAAGCGATCCATCTTACTAAGAAGTACGAAATAACCATTAGGGTTGTTAATATTGACACCTACACTCTTCATAAACTCATCTAATTGAAACTAAATCAAGAGAAGTTTGTAAATCAAGAAAGTACACTAAATGTACGATACCAAAGTTACCACTAGAAAATCACCTTAAACCAACAACAAATATGCTAAATCCAGCTCAACAATAAAGTCTAAGTGTACAAAATATTAATATCACTACTAATCCAAACCAAAATTCACTAAAACCATGATATAGCACCTAACTTAAAAAAATGGTTTGAATGTGACTATAATCTCAATCACCAACCATTAATCCTATGTAAGGCATGGACTCTTCCAATAGGTCAAAAACAATTTTGTTGATGGAAACTCCACTATAATCGAATGGAAACAAGTACTCAAAACCCTACTTTGAGAGTCCAACTATAACAATAACAAGGGAAACTTGCTCCTTGTCATCATATTGACAATACATAATAGAACTCATATTGAAAGATAAACACAATATCACTATGTAAGGATGATCATCTACGAAAGGGATATAGAAATGCTCTAAACATCATTTATTTTGCATAAAAGTACAATCTAAGTGCAAAGTTAGACATTAAAACTATAAGTGATTAAAAGTAATAAAGTTGAGGCCCTTTCCCAACTCTCATGGGGAATTTTGCAACAATGTGCAACTTCTCCACACAAACCACAACTTTGCAAAAATGAGTTGCATTATTTGACACTTAATATTGCATTTGTCTGGTGCTTAACAATGGCCCAATGTGGTTTAGTGCACAAGCGTATTCAACCTTTGAAGGGGAAGGAGATCTCACTTGATATGCTTATTGTATATACTATAAGGGGAAAATTATTAATGATTTAGTAGGGGTCACATTTCATATTAATTCGTTATTCTCATTTATTTAAATTAATGGAACTAACAACATTTAGATCTATCACAAGTACATAGAGATAATTTAGATATAGTGAAAATGTAAACACATAAGTAGAACAATGAGTCATTATTTTAACAATGTGAATGATATTAGATAACTTCATTGAAAAAATATAACCAAGAACTCAAGACTCTGACCATCTCTCTAACTCTTGATCATGCTAACCTCTTTAAGAATATCATAAACCTCATGCATATATGTCATTCAAGTGGTTATAGAAGGTTCTAGAATATACTACAGAATTTTCTAATTATAACTTACTCATACAAAGAAGTACATTGAGCATCTATCTTTAGACTTAACATAGGGAAACAATCAAGAACATCGGGTGTAGAGGATATTTATAATGACTCCCAGCCTTTACATGTGCAAGCTTCTATGTAACTATATATTCAAGTTTTTGTTAGGGTAATATAATTTAGGGTTGAAGTGTATCCTTCCTATTATTTATTTTGAGAATTTGATGGTCAATTTAGCCTATGCATCACTAATGTGTCATAGCCTAAAGGTTTAATTGTCAAAAGAGCCACTTAGTTCTTGAAGTCTTGTGGTCAAGACAAGTCTGAAAGTTTGGGGGATTTTTTGCATATAAAGTCTGGTTCATATGATGTTGTAGATATTTTCATTGGAAATTTCTCAGAAGCAGTTTTCCAATGGTATATCTAGTTCTTCAAATTGACTTCTGGATCAAAAGATAGAGCAATTTGAAGGTTTGCTCCTCAAAACTAGAAAACAAAGGGAAAACATGAAAAATTTCTACGTTTTGGGTATTTTCCTTTTGCCACGTGTCAGCTCGGTGTGACATCAGAGAATTTTCAATTTTTTCATATCGGAAGGATATGTAAGAGGCACATTAGAGCAGACATATGACATCGACGATCAACGAATCGAAGGTTGGCAATTGACGAATCGATGATAAGGTGCATCAGTGATCACATATCGCATATCGGAGGTACATGGTATATGGCATATCGGCAATCAACGATCAACAAATTACAAGTCCAAAGAATATCAGTGTTTGGAGATTAACGATCACCAATATGTACTGTTGCAATATATTAATGTGTCGATATGAAATGTTGTGATATACAAAGGGGCCGATAGTGTTAAATTGTTGGGAAAAAGCATTGATAGTGTTAAACCGTCGAGGAACGTCGAAACAGATTAACAAAGGAACTCATAAAAAAAATTAGAGGTGGGCAGGTCTTTTCTGTCTCCTTTAGCAGGATGCATGGCCCGATATGATTGGTTCCGATAAGGGACACATGGTAGCACATGATTGGTTCTGATAGAGCTATGTGGCATCTGACGTTAACATGATGTTGTGGTACGACAGACACATGGCAGGCAGTTTTGGTATTTTGAGGGGTGTTAAGGGGGGAAATCAAGGTGGAATGTGTCACCACTCATGAGGTGCCATGTGGCAATGATGATGTCATAATCAACGATCGACAGTTGGAGGTCAAGAGAAAATTAGCACTTTGTAAGTTACACTTTCCATTTTAAAAAGCTTTTATTAAAAAGTTCCAATGGGAGGGGGCTTCGATATCAGGGATGGAACATGGTCATTAGAGTTTAAAGAACCTTGGGTGCTAATTAGTTTATAAAGGAAAACATTCCCCAGCAACGAATAAAAAGCCTTACCACCTCAAGGCTAGGTTGATGGTCACAACCCTCGGTCCTATGCGAAGAAATGCGGGAAGGGGCTTAAGAAAAAAGAGCCAGAACAAAGGTGGAAATTCACGTTAAATTATGTTATAAAAGGGCAGTGATAACAGTAAGCTGAAAGTCATTGGCCCGATTATATAATAAAATAAAGGCCAAAGGAGCAAAGAACAAGGGGCTGAGGAGTATGAGTGGAACAATAAAGCAACAATTTCCCCGATAAGAACATATATAGAGTTAATAGATGTATGGGTCGGCAATTGTGGAAATTGTAGGAAAAGAGGGGATGGTAGATTGAAATGGAATTTCAACAAGTTTGTGCAAAAACAACTACAACCACTCTAGATTTAAAGGCAGAGGATCAACACTATTGAAAAAATTCCCAGTTTTAAAGGCTAAAGATGTTGCAACAGTTCCAGATTTCCTGCAATTTTACATTGATTGTTTTTATTTTTAGTGTATTATTCAGTTATTTTTTCCAGACAGTCAGCAATAGATTTCATCAAAAGATTCGACATAATAGCCAAATGTGTCCAGAATTCCTATTGTTTAGTTATCTTTTAGAAATATCTACATGTTTTTAGTAAATATTATTTTTGTAATAAGTTTGATTTGAAGTCTGAATTTATTTGGGACGGTCTATAAATATGTTGTAATAAGACTTAGAAAGGGTTGGAATTTGTTGGAATGTGTTGGAACTTGTATGAAGAAAAGAGTTGTACATTGATGCAAGCCATGGTTTGCACTCAAAGTGATCAATTTAAAGAAATACAGAGAAATGTTGTTCCAGGATTCTCATGTCAAGTAATTGGTGATGTGTTCTTTCATGTAAGATTGTTTCTTTTATTTAGTTTCCATATGTTTTTCCCTCCTTATTATTGCAAGAAGATTAAGGTCTGAATTTTCTTAAGTGTACTCTACTATGGCTTGTTAACAATATCAATGTTTTATTTGTCATATTAAGTGTAGAATTCATCTCAGTATGCGATATTTAATTGAACTTAAATCATATTCATCCTATTCACACCACAAGCACTCCATAAGATCCAGGAGTTTTCCTACCCTGCCCTGTTATAGTTTCTCTATTATTTTTATGATTGATTACTCAAAATCTTATGACTCCATGCCCAATGGAATTTTCCAGCATATTTCAACCAAACTTTTGAAAAACCCAAATCGAACTTAAATAACTAGCCTAAAATTTGAAGTAGAAATCTAAATCATACAGAGAGGTAGCTCTTTGAAGATGGAAGGGCTATATCCCAAACTTAAAAGAGGTTTTATGGTTACTTTTGTAGTTTTCTTCCTTAGCCTAGGAAAATTACGGAGTGATAACATTATGACAACCATATTGGGGAAGAAAGGTTCTATTTTTCCCAGGTAAGATCATAAAGTTTCAGATCTGATTGCTGATGGTGGACAACAGTTAGACATATGAAGGATAAGCCATTCACCTAGTAACTTCAATCAAGTTTTAACCTAATCAAAAGACTCCATTGGCAGTAGGAGCCAAAAATCAAGGTTTCACTAGAAATTCTATTGGCTCAAGATGGATCACAAATATACAAGGTATGCTCCTATGCATCACATTCATATTATAGGCTTTCCAAATTGCAAGTCTGGTGTAGGTTGGCAGACTTATTTACCTAGATTCAAATATAAAAAAGGAGATGATGATGCTTTGCATTTGATTAGGTTTCATATGCATATCCATAAGTTTAAAGTTGTTTTTCATGAATATTGTCTCATGAAAATGTTCATGGTATCCTTGGAGGGCAGTGCAAAATCATGGTATGAAATCTTGCCAAATGATTGTTTATATTCTCTTAGATATTTTCATACAATATTTTATGAGATATATAATGAACATCATCCTTCTTTGTTATTGGTCAAAGATTGTTGCACACATTTTGACAATTTTATTAAGGATTTGGAAAATTATTATGACTATGATCAATTTATGGATGATGAGATTATAGAGTCTATTCATGAGAACCCTTTTAACCATCAGGAAGAAGAAGTAGAAACTAGATTCCATCATATTCAAGAAAACTTCCAAAAATAGTACCTTTTCTCTTGCCTGAAAATGAAGTAAATCAATATCCCCATGCAAAAAGTTATGATTCATCTTCTGAGTTTGAAGAAAATTTACAACAGTCTTGTCAAATGTTAAGTTAGCAAGGGAAAGAATAGGATAAACAATCAAACTTTTCATCAATCCTTTTATCTGCTCGGTCTTTGTTTCGAGAATAAACTTATCAAATTATGAGTTCTGAAATTGTATGTATGGAAATTCAAAATAGTGAGCTCTTTTTAAATGATGATGAAGGTATTCATGAAAGAAGTGAGTTAGATAATGGTAGAAATACTCCACAGTTAAAAGAGGGTAATGAAGAGCAGTTTGTTCCAGACCTCATGGGTGTATACCTTTTTGTTATTCAAGATGTGGATGCCTCAATTGAAGATATGCCTCCAGGTTCAAATAATGAAGAGTTTTCTTAAGAAGAACGGGTTGTCCCAAATCCTATGGATCTACACATTATTGTTGTGAATAGGGTGGTTGCCTCAATTTAAGAGGGAAATATAATGAATCAAGTGCTCCCGTTTCTCTAGAACATAATCCTCTTATCGATCATTAGGTGAAGGTAACCAATTATGTTTGTAAAGATTCTTTTACTCGCCTCTTGGAACCATTGAAAGAAGAGTTTTGTCATCCCATAGACAACTTGTTGCAAGATTTATGGAAGCTTGTACTCTTTACCAATGTTGGCTTTCAGAATCAGTTGAATCTTGAGTTTCCAATCTCTTTCTTCTTCTATTTGCTCAAGGTAATTGTGAGTATAACTCAGTCAAGTAGCCATTTTCTTGATTGGCTACATTAGAGAGAAGATATCACCTAGTGTATATACTTTTATCAGGTGCGGACAACCATCATCAACATTTGAAGCCCAAGGAGAAGGCCCTAAGAATTTGGTGATGTGTTGTCAAATTTCTTATTTCCCTTAAATTTTTTAGCTTTGTAATCAATTTTTATTCAGTTGAGTTTTAGTCTTTTTTTTTTCATTGCCCAAGGGAGAAGGCCACTAATTTATGGTGTTCTTGACACCTCACAAGGAGGATGACATCCCCATTGGAGCCAAGTTAGGGTCATATAATTTAGGGTTGAAGTGTCTCCTTCCTGTTATTCATTTTGAGAATTTGATGGTCAATTTAGCCTATGCATCACTAAGGTGTCATAGCCTAAAGGTTTACTTGTCAAAAGAGCCATTTAATTCTTGAATTCCTATGGTCATTACAAGTATGACAGTTTGGGGGAATTTTTAATTGGAAATTTCTCAGGAGCAGCTTTCCAATGGTATACCCGGTTCTTCAAACCGACTTTCGGATCAAAATATAGAGTAAGTTGAAGTTTTTCTACTCAAAACCAGAAAACAAAGGAAAAACATGAAAAAATTCTAAGTTTTGGGTATTTTTCTTTTTCCACATGTCAGCTCGGTGTGACATCAAAGAATTTCTGATGTTTTCATATTGGAAGGATGCGTAAAAGAAAAATTAGAGCAAACATATGACATCGACGATTAGCGAATTGGAGGTCGACAATCGACAAATCGACGATAAGGCATATTGGCAATAAGGCACAATGGCGATCACATATCGCATGTTAGAGGTACATGGCATATGGCATATTGGCAATCGGGGATCAATGAATTACAAGTCGAGAGCATATTGACGTTCGACGATTAGCGATCACCAATATGCAGTTTTGTGTTATATAAATGTGCCAATATGCAATGTTGCGATATACAAAAGGGACGATAGTGTTAAATTGTTGGGAAAAAGTGTCGATAGTATTAAACCGTTGGGGAACACCCAAATAAATTAACAAAGGAATTCATCAAGAAAAATAGAGGTGGACGGGCCTTTTCTCTCTCCTTTAGTAGGACGTGTGGCACAATATGATTGGTTTTGATAAGGGACACATGGCATTGTATGATTGGTTTCAATAAAGCTACATGGAACCTGACATTGTCGTGATGCAGTGGTATGACAAAGACATGGTAGGTAGTTTTGGCATTTTGAGGGGTCCTAAGGGGGAAAATCAGGGTGACACGTGTCACCACTCACAACGTTCCACATGGTAGTGATGATATCATAATCTATGATCGACGATTGAAGGTCCAGATAAAATCATCTCTTTGCAACAATTGCCACTTTAAAAAGCTCTAATTGAAAAGTTATGATGAGAGGGGGCTCCGATATTAGGGCTAGCACATGGTCGTTAGAGTTTAAAGAACCTTGGGCGCTAATAAGTTTATAAAGGAAAAACAGCCCCCGGTAGCGAATAAAAAGCCTTAGCACCACAAGTCTAAGTCGATGGTCACAACCCTCAGTCCTATGCGAATAAATGCGGGAAGGGGTTAAAGAAAAAAGAGACAGAACAAAGGCAAAAATTCACATTAAATTACATTATAAAAGGGCACCGATAGAATTAATCCGATAGTCATTGACCCGATTATATAATAAAATAAAGGCCAAAGGAGAAAAGCGGAAGGGGTTGAGGAGTATGGGTGAAACAATAAAGTGGCAATTTCCCCGATAAGAACATACAAAAAGTTAACAGATGGATGGATCGACAACTGTGGAAATCGTAGAAAAAGAGGGGAATGGTAGTTTGAAATGGACATTCAACAAGTTTGGGTGAAGAAAAACTACATACACTCTAGATTTAAAGGCAGAGGATCATCATTATTGAAACAATATCCAGTTTTAAAGGCTAAATATGTTCCAGCAGGTCCAGATTTTCTGCATTTTTCTAGTAATTGTTTTTATTTTTAGTGTATTGTTTAGTTACTTTTTCCAAATATTCAACAACAAATTTCATTAAAAGATTCAACATAACAACCAAATTTGTCTAGAATTCTTATTATTTAGTTATGTTTTAGAAATATCTACATGTTTTTAGTAGATATTATTTTTGTAATAAGTTTGATTTGAAGTCTGAATTTATTCGGGATAATCTATAAATATTTTGTAATAAGACTTAGAAAGGGTTGGAATTTGTTGGAATGTGTTAGAACTTGTATGAAGAAAAGATTTGTACATTGATGTATGTTGTGGTTGGTACTCAAAGTGATCAATTTATAGAAATACAGATAAAGTTTGTTCCAAGATTCTTATGTCAAGCAATTGGTGATGTTTTCTTTCATGTAAGACTGTTTCTTTTCATTAGTTTCCATATGTTTTTCCCTCCTTATTGTTGCAAGAAGATTAAGGTCCTATTTTTCTTAAGTGTACTCTACTCTGGCTTGTTAACAATATCAATGTTTTCTTTTTGATATTAAGTTTATAATTCATCTCAGTATGCTTTATATTTAATTGAACTTAAATCGTGTTCATCCTATTGACACCACAAGCACTCTATAAGATCCTTTTCCTACCCTACTCTATTATACTTTTTGTGTTATTTTTATGATTGATTACTCAAAATATTACGACTCCATGCCCAATGGAATTTTCCAGCATCTTTCAACCAAACTTTTGAAAAGCCCAACTTGAACTTAAATAACTAGCCTAAAATCTGAAGCAGAAATCTAAATCATATAGAGAGATCCCTCTCTGAATCTAGAAGGGTTAGATCCCAACTTTAAAAGTGGTTTTGTGGTTACCTTTGTAGGTTTATTCCTCAACCTAGGAAAATTACGGAGTGATAATAGTTTGTGCATATTCATCATCTTCAAAACTATATTATGCACCAACACTTAATCAAAACTAAACTATAACAACTCCCCACCCACACCTTTCAACTCATCCTCAAGATGGGGTCTACATCTCATTACTTAATTGTGGCACTCAAGCAAAATGAATTCTCTCAATTGCTATGGGTTTGATCCTCACATCAGTTAATATGTCAATTTTCATGGGTATTCCATTGGATAGTTTGTCACAACATATGTGATAACGCTTTATTGAAATCCAAAAACCTATACTATGAGGTTCAAATTTTGTTAGACTTTCTGAATTTTCCAAATTATTTTTTCTGCTTATGTATGCAATATATAAAATGTGGAAAATAGAGAAACAATAGAAGAAGGACTCATAAAACCAAAATAATATAATATATGACTTAGGAAACCTTTTTGGGAGAAAAACTGGTTCGAAGGTGAGGTCGTTCTTCTCTCTCTCTCTAAATAGAAACACTACAAATTTAGAGTGAAACTTATGGCCTATGGAATTCTAAATAATAATACCCACTTGTTCTTGCCTCTCCCTATCCACTCTCAGCTACTCTACTCAATTATGGAACAAAATGCATTAGAATAGAATCAAACCCCTTATCCTCCTAATGGCCCAACTATAACCCATAATGATAGCCAACTAGGGGTTAAATTTGACCCATTCAACTCTCAATATGAGTTACAAATCATCCCTTCTAGAGTTGTCTACATAGGTCTCATGTGGCTATCACCTTTTCCATGATTAATGAGGCTGATGTGGCATCCTCTCGAATCATGGTCAACAAAAAAAGAAGGTTAGCTTCCAGGTGGCATTACTTTTGAATACAATCTTCAATTAAGGCTTCTCTTGCACTAGTGAAAAGGTCTAGACCCATGGTTAAATCACATAATGAAATAATTAAAACATGGACCGGGTAAAAACATGACCATATATATATATATATATATATTATATATATATATTTTTTTTTTTGAATTATAATTTATTTTGGGTTTTTTAACATATAATGATTTTTTTCTTTTGATTGTTTTGCTGCCTCGGTGTAACCTAGTTTACTTAACACATTTATGTTTTGTGATACAAAAGATGTTTCGGCCTATTCCAAGTTTGTCCCCCCAAAGTCAGTTCCCTTACCATCTCTATATAAATAAGGACCTAAGAACCCAGGACCCTAGTTGCCCCCATTTTAAACTTTATACTTAGATTATATGAATTAATACACTTTTGATTTTGAATATATATCTTTATTTTTTGAAATCTATAATTTTTGGGGTTTTTTAACATATATGACTTTTTTTCTTTGGTTGTTTTTGTGGGTACCTAGTTACTAACACATTATGGTTTTTTGAACAAAGATGTGGCATCAAGTTGTCCCCAAAGTTAGTCCCCTTACCACCTATATATAAATAAGTTCCTAAGATCCCATGATTGTAGTTGCCCTCATTTTAAACTTTATACCTAGATTATATGAAGTAATACTCTTTTGATTTTGAATATATATTTTTATTTTTTGAAATGTATAATTTTTGGGGTTTTTTAGCATATATGATTTTTTTGTTTGATTGTTTTTGTGGGTACCTAGTTACTAACACATTATGGTTTTGTGAACAAAGATGTGGCATTAAGTTGTCCCCAAAGTTATTCCCCTTACCATTTATGTATAAATAAGGGCCTAAGATCCCAGGACCCTAGTTGCCCCCATTTTAAAAGTTATACCTAGATTATATGAAGCTAT
>APFE031142548.1:34101-45381 GCA_000404065.3 Pinus taeda | reverse complement strand
GAAAAATAATGTATAAGAGATACAAATAAATAGATAATAATTGGAGAACAAAGAGAATCAATGAATAATCAAAGGAGAAGGACAAACACTAAGGATTTCTCCCCATTGGAGCCAATAATACTATTTTCCTGAAATATACACAAGACAAAGGGAGTTTTGTGCCACATATCCCACCTCATGATTTACCACATAGTGAAAAGAAAAATCAATAGAGCTTTTGTAGACCTAATGCAATATATTACTTTAATTCAATAGAAATAGAAAATATGGTGCATACCTTATTACCCTTGCATTCTAACATAGGTTGGAGATTCACTCTAGTAGCTAGAAATCCCACTTCCACTCAGAAATCCGATTCCAACTCCTTGATCCAAACAGCTTCACATGCAAAAATGAACAAGGAAAATTTCTTTACCCCCACAAAAGGTAAGTTATGCTACAAAATAATCTAATCACAACAAACACATTATGATTTGATAAACATACATCATGTAGTGGGGGAAACCATAATGACATTTTATATAAAGTATCAATATAACAACATAATTATCCTTCTCGATATAGAGTACTCTCCTCTGATCCAGAGCCTCCTTTTCCTCCCTTGACTTACTCACAAACTACGCTTATTCATGAAGCATGAGAAGACAGTTTGTTGATATTTTTCTAGCATAATAGGGTAATTATAATTACTTTTTCCCCCTCTTCCACCACTAAGAGGGTATAGTTATATAAGATTTTCCTAGATATGGGAGGATGTATCTAGACACATACGACTAAGAGAAGTTAGGATTGATGGCATGAAAATTGGGTGGATACAAGTCATGGATAGACTTGATCACATGTGAACCAATGAATTACAAAG
Source organism: Pinus taeda (assembly GCA_000404065.3). NCBI lineage: Eukaryota > Viridiplantae > Streptophyta > Pinopsida > Pinales > Pinaceae > Pinus > Pinus taeda. The sequence continues at coordinate 44,519 of APFE031142548.1, read as the reverse complement.
TATGCACAATTTTCATGCTCAATTATGAGATTTTAACTCACTTATAGCTTTCTTCTCGATTATGAGTTTTGCTCAACTATGAAATAATATTATTTCATAAGTATGAAATTGTGACAAAATGTTTATGAGAAATTACTTAATTATGTAATTTCATCTTGATAATACTTAATAAATTTCTTGTAATAATAATGAAATAAAAATAAGGGCTAAAGGGAATACATTTCAACCAACAACTAAGATAAATTGAATTACGATTTCTCTCACTAAAATAAGTGGAAAATATAGTTACAATAGGGGGTAGACCAATTCTATAGGTTGTATCTCCCACCTTTTCCAATATTTCAAATGGACCATATTGTAAAGCCTTGATTTTTGTTGGGCCTCCAAAATGTCATCTACTTTCACCTTCATTTACATTATTTTATCCTCATTCCATAACTATACAACTCCATAACCATACATTAGTAACCATTTTCATGATCATATGGCTTTATCATTATTATTTTTCAAGTCATTTATTTTAAGTATTTTAAGAGAGTTTTGTGATATTGTAGGCCTACTTGGAGATTCTAAAAGGGCCTCGTTTGGCCACCCAACCACAAATTCAAATTTCAAATTCCAACTCGTGAAGATTTGTAGAATAATTGTAGAAGATGTGGATCATTAACTATGCACATTCAAAGGAGAAGAATAGTGGATGAGAGAATTTTCAGAGGATTTGTATCTTATATTTTTAGTTGATTGGTTGTAACCACAAGAGATAAATGTGGATTTAGAAGATATTTAAGGATCTATATTTATTAAGTAGTTATCTTCAATCTTTTTATAAATAGGAGTGCATCCTTCATATGTAGAGTTCCCAAGTGAGAGGTTGCCAAGTTAGGAGGTAGCTAGTAGTTAGTGGCTAGTTGATAATTGGAGGTTCCAAGTTCTAGATTTCATAGTTTCATCCAAGGTGTAATATATATAGTGAGGATAAAGAATTCTTGTAATATCTTTTAAATTCATTTTATGAAATACATACTACCATTTTGATCTCCATGATGTGATAATTGTTCGGTGTGCTTCCTGAGGAATGGAGGGCCCCTATCAACCATAGTTTGCACACCTTGGTACAATATTTGGATAACAATAGTGTAGTATTTATTTATTTATTTTAGTAAGTGTTGATTTTATCAGCATGTGTGAGTGTTGATTCATTTATGCAAGTGTTAGTGTGATTTCAATTATCAGCAAGTGTTGATTTAATTTATTTGTTGAGTTTTGTTGGATTGATTTAATTTATCTTTAATTAGTTTCAAGTACATTGGATTAATCTATTTTGATAAATAACCACCTAGTAAATATAGTATAGGTATACCTCATTAGTTTACGAACCTCGGGTTAACAATTAATGATAGGGATTTAACTTACAATTAAATCACCCAACAATTTTCTTACTAGGTCCTTGTAGCTTGTCCTTATTCAAATGATACCATATTATGTATCCCACTCTAAATGAATTCTCTATTGTGTGTTGATCATCCCCAACCTTGTATTTTTCCAGCGAATTTTGCAGTGTATGTTGTACCTATAGATGGATCTGCTTGATCTTCCCAACAAATTTTTCTACCCTTAAGGATGTTGAAGAAAAGTGTAACTAGGTTCGGTCTTCATAATGACATGTAATTAAAATTGATGTATGTGATGTAATAAAGAGAACAAAATTATTTTTACCTTGCTACATGGATTTCAAGAGAAAGAGGTTTACTTATTAGTGACTCTCATTGGGAGCCTTAGGATTTATTGACATGTTAAAGAGGCAAGTCATGTATGAAGCATCTCTTCTTAAGCATGATAAAAATATATTTGAGCCATAAACAATGTCAAGTAGCCCTCCAAATGAAAAACACAATATTCTTTATCATGTCAGCCAACAAAACAAATTAAATGTAGTCATGTTGGCTCATATTATTTGACACATCGGTTCATTGTCATGTCGACTAATTATGGAAGAAAAAATAATTATAAATACCTCGCTAGGGCCACCACAGGAAACATAGAAACTCGAATTTTTCTCTGATCTTCAGATGGGTATAGGAGGTACAAGAGGACAATTTTGGATGTTTTTTTCAAAGGTCTGAAATTTCGGATGGGTATAGTAAGGTATAGTAAGAAAACTACAGTCTCATCCTCCTCGGTGATGATTGTCTCAGCGTATCTATGATGATAATTTCAGTGCAAGGAAAACAATGAATGTCTCGGTGTAGTGTTGATCACTATATTTGTGACAGAGAAAATGGGAGTTGATACACTCTCTAGACAACTGATCTCTTCCTTGACATAACTATGATCCCACGGTAATGTACTTGACATACTAGACAAGGTCATAATGAAGCTCTTAGTGCATTGATAAAGGCATGGAATCAAGGTCACAATGAAGATCTCAATGAAGAAAAGAGACGTTGTTGACATGGTGAAGCAACAATAATGAAGATCTCAGTGATGCAGTAGTGATGGCCTCAATGGTGCAACAATAATGATGATCTAAGCAGTGATGAAGAAGAGGATTGGTGTCTTGGTCTTGGAGTGGCCTAATAGGTCAAGGTTCATGGTCTTGGTATTTTTCAATCAGAATCTCTATAATAAGAATTTTGTGTTAGTTTTCCTCTCCAAGAGGGAGAGGTTTTGGCCTTGGCAGAAAACCAAACATCTTGTGTTCTTGTCTCTTTGTTTTTGGTAATTATTTGATGAATATAAGAAGACACACTCTAATAATAACAAATGAAGATTGTGCTAAGAAGAAAAATTAAAATACCTCACAAGTAGTTATCATGCTAGAAGAATCTCATTAACTTCATTTTCCCTAGATTCTTCAACAAAGGAATCCATTGTAAGATCCTCCCTCACTCCCACTTGTTGTCAATATGCAATATCCAAAAGTGAAGGTGGAAAATATTCAAAAAAATTCCCCAGTGGTGACTTACCAATAGAAATGTGGATTTTTTTGTTATAAGAATGTTGTATAGATACTAGATTTTCATCCCAAGTCTTCAAATGCTTCTGAGTGTAACCCATGAGTAACCCCTCAAAAACTGCACCAAAATCATGTTGACTACTTCTATTTTTCCATTTACATGTGGATGGAATGTTATAGACCTCTTCAAATTTGTGCTCATCTTCTCCCACAATGTAATCCAAAATGCACTAATAAATCTAATGTTCCTATATAAAACTATGCTCCTTGGTATCCCAAAATGCATCCAAACCTCTCCAAAGAACAAATTTGTTGCTTCTTGCCCGCTAATACTATTTTACATGGAATGAGAATGCACATCTTACTAAAATTGTTAACTATTATCAAAAAGTAGTGGTGTACCTTCCTAGTCTTTGGTAAAGCTCCCACAAATTCCATGGAAATTATTTCCCAAGGGAAATTGGGTATAAGTAAGGGATAGTATAGACCTTTTTTCCTACTGGGCTTACTGATACAACACACAATACATACTCTTATGAACATAGCTACATATTCTTACATCTTGAGTTAATACACATACATATGCAAGTTGGACTATATTCTCTACATAAAAATGCCATACAACCTAAAGGTGTGAGCCTCTTTGGTTAGCTACAATCGCTCGCCTTTAGGAACATATAACTTGTCTACTTTGTAGAGTAACCCATTCTAAAGATGATGATAATAAATTGTGCCATCTCCATTATCGACATGAATATGGTTAAAAAAAACTATTAAAAGATGTCCTCAAAGTCCTCATCCTCTATATATGCCTCTTTGTATGCATCATGGGTGAAAGGCTCCATATGTATCAAAGTTCCCAAAATGTGATATTTGATGTGGATGGCCTTGAAATCATGTCGACCAAATGGTTTGTGCTTCCATTCTTACTTGATCTATAAATGGAAATTTTGTAAAAACCTCATCTAATCACAATGTCTAGTCTATCATAACATACTCTAGGCCTATAGGCACTATAGTGGTTGGTGATATACATGGATGATTGTCTCTTTTCCCATAATATATGTTTCCACATTTTGATAGCAGTTGCCAATCACAAATATCCTTGTCATGGGTAGGGTAGTTGAGAAATACCACATGGAATACTTCAAAAGATCATAATATAGGTCTTCCTCCCTACATCAACACTTATCCCATAACATACCCACCCACTTCTGTTTCCACTTTAAAGAGATATTGCAAGTTCAATAATGCAACAATCAATGCTTCAACGATTTTCTTATTTAACTATTCAAAGGACCTCTACTAACCCTTTGCCCACTTTAAAATATTACCATTGACCATTATGGCATGAAGTGGTGATGCTATTTTTGAAAATGAGGCTATGAATTTCCTCAGGTATAGTGTTTCTTAATGAAAATATTGACCTCAAACACACTAGTAGGCATCGACCACTTCATGATGGCATTAATCTTGGCCAAATTTATCTTCATCTCTCCTCCACAAATCACATATCCAAAATACACCAAATACATCAGTGAAAACTTAAATTTATTGATATGTTATAGTAATTGGTGCTTCTTCAATGTCTCTAGCACCTGCATCAAATGTGTTGTGTGCTCCTTCTTCATGGAATTATATACCAATATATCATCCAAATAAGTAATGAAAAATTAGTCTAAAAATGAGCGTAGTATGTCATTCATCAACTTCATGAATATATATGGTGAATTTCATAGACCAAATGGCATGACTAACCACTCATACAAACCTTTTCTGAATTTGAATGTGATTTTCTAGGCATCTTCTTCTCTTACTTGAACCTAGTGATATCTTGATTTTAAGTCCATCTTAGTGAAGTGTTTTCCTTGCTGGAACTGGTCCAACTAATCTCTATCCTTGATAGGGGGTACCTATTCTTGGGTTTTATTTTTTTTCAATCTCGTGTAATAGATGCACATTCTCCAAGTTCCATCCCTCTTAGGCACAATTATGATGGGTGGCCCACATGGTGGGGTACTTGATTGAATGACAATTTTATCTAGCAACTGCTGCAACTAATTTTTCACCTCATTTATTCTATTAAATATTTCCTATACTACCTTATGTTTGACAATGGTAGATCTTAGCAATGATTGGATCTTCTGCTCCAACTTCCTCTTGGGTGTTAGCCATTTAGGCTCCTAGAACACTCCCATGTATGCTTGAAGCAACTCTTTGAGTTTTTGTCTTTATTCTTTAATACCCCCATCCATGAATCACTTTTCTCTCATTGAATCTTCTACAAAATAATTTTCTCTTTAAAATAACAAAACATATTTCTTACTAGAACTATTCAATTTCTTAGGTTGATTGGAACTTACAAGGAAATTTTAGACTTTCCCTTGCGTAAATTGATGGGGAATGATTTTTTGTCCTTGATGAGGAGGCACTGGTTGGCTCTCCACATGAACATTTCATCTTGCATGCACATATAGGGTTTCCCAAACACAACTCTGCATATATAATGTGAAACAACATCCAATTCTATTTCGTTAATCAAATTAGCATTCATAGAAAATTTTAACTTACACTATTCCTTTACCTTGATTTCCACATCCTTATTTACAAATTCCAATGGATATGGGATATGATGATATCAAATATCCAATACAAATTTGTTGAACAAATCTCCTATAATGAGCTTCAATTATGATACTATTGTGGCTGCCACAACCACCCTCCAAGATTTTTTCCCATGCTTTGATTTTGGAGCCTCCCTTTAGTTGATAGGAGCTTATATTTCACAATCTTCAAGTATTCATGCTATGATCAAGACTTATTTTTTCATGTTGTGCTTGTGATTCCTTGTTTTGATTCCGATCTGAACCTTTGCAGTCACAAGCAAGCTTCTGCCTAGACCTTGCAACATTACTGGGCTTGCCTCCAGAAACTGTGCAATCTTCGAAAGCATGCAAACCTTGATGATTTGAAATGCACAATCAAGAATGGAAGGTCTTCCTTGAGCTTGAAAACCACAAAATCCTTGATGACAACCTAGTCTTCAGCTCAGAAACTGCACAAAGCATCCTTTCTCTCAGAAATTGCGCAATTCACTTAGTCAAGAAGTTTCTAAGTGGTTGGAAATTGCACAATGCTTCTTGGTAATGTGAATGGTTGGTTTTCAAAAAAAAAGAAAAAAAGAAAAGAAAAAAGAAAAAGGAATCCCTAGAAAATAGTGAGTGGATAATTAGTTTCCCGAAGGATGACATAAATTTTTATTTTTGGAATTCTGCCAAGTGTCACCTTTTCCTTGATTTTAGACATGCACGTTATAAACCCTAATTGTTGTCGATATATATAATGGATGCCCTTAGATCTCATTTGTACATTCGATCTTAGATCTCTAGCCTTCTTAGGGAGATCAAGGAGCCTTTGGTGAAGTTTGCGGCGCTTTTTCGTGTGAGTTTTGTTCTTGTCATATTTTGTCTCTTTTTCTGTCGCTTTTTGTTGTTTCACTTATGTGAGTGTTGTTTTTCTTGTTTATTTTAATGGTTGATGGAATTTAAACTTATATTAGCTTGTACAAGTGTTGGTTTAGTCCATCGTTCACCATTTACAAGTGTCACATTAACTTTCTTGTTTTTTCCCATTAGTGGTTGTTGTTTCAGTGACTCTCCATTAATGCATGTCTTTCCTTTTGCATGTTGATCTTCTGCACTTGATTTTCACTGATCCATCTATCCTTAGTTAGATATGCACTCTAACTTTCACCATCATTTAGATCTGCCAATTTCCCATGCTCTTTATCGGCAGATCTGGCCTTCCCTTAACTATCACTTGTCTTGTATCACTGGGCATTGTACAACCCCCAAGGCTCAAGCTTGATGTTTGGCCTTTGAGACTGTGCAATGCACAATACCTGCCTATCCCAACTGTGCATTACACAGTTCTAGGGCTCGAGTCTATCCCTTGTCCTATGATACTATGAAATGCATAATCTCTCCCTTAGTCTACTCAGGTCGAGACCACGCATTGCGTAGTCTCTAGCCTCAAGATGCTCCCCTGGCTTATGAGAATGCATAATGCGTAGTTCATGAAATCAGTCCCTCTCCCTTCACCTCAATAATTGTGCAATCCTTCCCTTCATTTATGTGGTTTTTTTTGTGATCTTTCTTTGTGAGTCATTTTGCCAAAGCTAATTCATGTTTTCCATGAGTGCATTTTCCTCCTATAGGTATTGCAGTTGTTGAGCACTTCTCTTCGTTGTCCACTGATATCATGGCACCAAAGAGATTTGCTTCAAAGGATACTACTGAAAGAAGCACCAGGGAGGAAGTTGAAAGTACTCCAATTAACTTACGAGTTTACTCAAATACCCAACTATTCATAGAGAAAGAATCAAACATCATACTAAAGAAGTTGAATGGAGCATTCTTAGCAAGAAGTGTAAAAGAAAACCTTGAAGACCGACAAGTGTATATCAATTTCCAAAGTTTAGGGTTACATAATATTGCATGTAGGTACCTAGATTTTCCATGTGTAGACATTATTAGCTTGATAATTTCTCATATAGATCCAAAGAATATGACTTTGAACAATGCCAGTGGAAAAATGCTTGCTTCTTTTCTGGCACAAGATTACAATCTCATGTACCATTTATCGGAGCCATAATCGCTTATGGGTTCTTACTTCTATGCTACCACCAACTACTTGAGCACAAAGGACATTGTCAAAAGTTGGGTGAAAGAGCTAACAAAGTTCTGTCAAAGACCAACCAACACTTACAAGACAAAATATCTCAGGAGGGCCTATCAACTCTTGATTGTTCTATGTTGTAGAAACTATGGTCAACAGAGTACTGCGACCTTCCCTGAAGGGTGGGAATTTTTAATGAAACAAGTTGTGAATGAAGGAAGACCATTCAACTCATTAGAATTGTTGGCTCAACAATTGAGGATCCATGTAGCTAATTCCCTTAATCATCCTAAGGAAAATCAAGATATATTTTATATGTCTATGTACCTACTGGATGCAATTTGCGCTCATAATGAATTTCATGGCATGAATTGGACTTGGACACCAAGAAATCCTATCGTGCATATCTACTACAAGCTATTTTCGAAGTGCATCCACAAAGGAGTAATGGAAAAGCTGACTGTTCACTTCCTGATTCCATTGTATAAGTTGATCTTTAAGGAAGAACCACCTTGCATGTCACGTGGAGCAATGGAAATAGTGTGAAAGGTAGCAGATTGGTTTGCCTCATCGGATGGCACTTTCCTCATAGTGTTTGATAGGAAAAAGTATTTACATCTTCTGCCAAGGTATGCCTTTGATAAATTAGTCATTCAAGAGGTTTCTTACCATCTTTCCACATGGTTATCAACAGTCCTGCATAGGAAGAAGAAAGCACCTTGGCCTTCTCTTCCTATGCAGATCAGATTGTATGACATAAAGAACTCAAAAGTCATAGACACTGAAGTGGCCAAGACCTAAGGAGGAGCATGGAAGAATTGTTATAATGCCTCTAAGTCCCATGAACCAGTCAGATTTACTGGAACATCACAACTTACTCCACAGAAAGAAGTCACTCTAGAGGTAGTACCAATAAAAAGGCACAACCTGGTACATGAAGAGGGCAAGAGGAATGTTGCACATAGCCTAGGGGGAGAGCGAAGCCGCAAGATGAAAGTAGATCCAATAATACTTAAAGTGGGCATAACAACAAAGTAGAAGAGGAAACAAAGGATGCAGGAGGAAGAACAAAAGCAGAGGGAAGAAAAAGAGCGAAGGAGATTGAAGGAAGAAAAGAAAAATAAAGAAGACAAAGAAAAGTGAAGAGTAGAAGAAGAAGAAGTTGCACGAAGACAAGCCAAAGAAGAAGAACAAAACGTACAACAAGAGGAGGATATAAAAAATATGCAGGATAAGGAGCTTGCTCAAGAGATTGAGGAATTGATTATGACCCAAGACATGTAGGTGGAACTAGAGCCACAAAACCAAGGCATTGACCTAATTCCAAGAACTCAATAGGCCACCATTCAGTCTCCCCCTCCTTCGACAACAGAGAAATATCCAAGCGAGGAAGAGGAAATTGTTCCTCTTGATGAGGGTTTGATCATGGACAAGTACAATCTGACTTATGAAGAGCTTCAGAACAAGATTGTAAAAGTAAGGAAGAAACATTTTCTAGATGATCTTGCATCTCCTACATTCATCAAATAAAGGTTGATTGTGATAGCCACTAGAGGGAATCCAAATTCCATTGCGGCAACTAACTTGGCCTTTGTAGGTTCTACAAATTCAAACACAAAGAATCTGATGGTTGAGAACAAATAATTTCCAAATAAGTTATAGGCTTCAAGGAAAGAATTTGAACAACTCTGAGCAGAGGTTCACAATGCAGCTCATGTGTGATTTTATCTAGAAGAACTTAAGGCAATCATACTTGGTGAAGTATCGACGTTGGAGAAACTATGATGAGCTTGTATGAACAACTTGTCACTATCCATGAGGCAAGTTTTGATTTGCACGACATGAAACATAAGTGTAAGGATAACGCTAAACCTCGTAAGGTTGTCCATACATCCATCGTTGTCATGCATGAATGGTCAATGCAATACAATGGGACACCATCTGAATTGGCAAAGAAAATAAGGCAATGTGCAGAGTTAGAGAAAGAACATGTACAGATGATCATTCAGAGAAACAAAAAACTTGCCTCATTCATCGCCAATATCCAGGCCTCATATGCACAATTGTATAACAATGTGGATTTCATGGTTAAATCACACAAGATCCCATCATTTGGCTCACTCATTGAAGCCAAACATGAGAATCAGGTCAAGTAGGAGGTTGAAGAATACTTGGACTAGTTTAGAGAGGTCACTAGCAAGGAAGATATTGAAGTAAACATGAAGAACATGCAGAAGTACTTTGGTGGCCCTGTCCAAATCAATGCTATGATGCTCTTGCTAAAGAAGGAAATTCATACTAGTTCCAAATTGGTGTACCCATATGCCATGAATGATAGAGTCCGCTCTCAGCCTGATCCCATCACACATTTTGGGGAAGTCATCACGCAATACAAATCTTTGCATCATCATGTGACTGAGGACCTACAAGTCGAAGTTGCCGAACTATCATGGGTTGTGTTATATTCTTTCCACATAGTTAACAGGGGGTTTCAAGGGCACTCGTAGCCCCACTTTATGGGGTCCAGGGCAGCGCCCTGGAAAATTTTGGTTTTGGACCCTATGTTAGGTTGGGCGAACCCACCTATGGTTTTGTGCATGATCTTCACACATGTTTTTTGGACGCGATGGTTTTCGGTCCATGGTATTGGATGTGATGGTGTTCGGTCCATGGTATTGGACGCGATGGTTTCCGGTCCATGGTATTGGATGCTTCGGCATGTATAAATATGTATTGTAACATTGAAAGGAACATAATGAAAAATCAAGCTGGTAGTCCTGGTTTT
>APFE031142548.1:2563-24177 GCA_000404065.3 Pinus taeda | reverse complement strand
AATCGGAAGGTAAGGCATTAGCCTCTCAGTTTGAAATGGACTTTACCCTCATCACATGCATGGTGTCATCAATAATGGGTTGTGTTTGCTATCTTGATAGTGGAGCCTCATTCCACGTGACCGATGATAAAATTTTATTTAGTGCCTTGGAAGAGAAAGACCTCAAGATGTGCATAGAGATGGGTGACGATGGAAAGTATAGTGTTTCAGGAGTGGGCACAATTGCTTTTTAGAGGGAGCATGGAGCTCCTATCACCTTGACAAATGTGAAGTATGTGCCTGGACTAAAGAAGAACTTGGTATCGGTTGCGATGTTGGAGGAAAAAGGCTATGATGTTGTATTTAGTAAGGGAAAGGGTTTCCTTAGACACATCACCACGAGATAGGTGAAACAGATCGGTTCACAAGTTAAGAACCTGTATTCTCTTTAGGTTCAAGATGCATACAAAGCCTTGAGGAGCAAGGAAAATGTTAGAGCATTGGTGGTTGAGAGGGAGAGTAAATTACCTCTCAACATGCAGTCCTAGAAGAAGTCTCAGAAAATTGTGGAGGAGCCACAATTAGAGAAGCATAGAGGAGACCGAGTGAAGAGATCCACCCATGCAGATACCTGCATTAGGGGGGAATTTCAATCCAAGTGGACAGAGGGATCACATGCAGCCATACCTACAGGTGTGAGGTGGGGCGATGTGAAGTGATAGTCCCATGAAGGCTAAAATTGGGCAAGGTCCATCGAGAGGTTTTATCTCATGGATCGTACCTTGCTACAGGAGCCCAAAGTACATATTAGCGAGAGGAATTAGTGGGACTGATGCAGTCATAGATCAAAGTGATAGAGGCTAGAGCAGTTAGATATTGAAGAGTGAAAAGAAGGATTAACAACAGTGTAGAAAGCAGAGTCAGCAGAAGCACAAAGTTTCCAGTTGACAAAGGAAACAATAGTCAGAGACTTTGATGATAGATGCATCATACCGATTTAGGTTGGATGCTTTTTTTTTTTTTTGTTTCTAGAGTTGCTGAAGTAACAACACTAGAGAGAAGTTTTGCATGCATAACATTCCAAAGGTTCATGATTGAGATCGAGTTGAATTCCTTTCTTTTTGAGAGGGAGTGTTGAAAACAACAACAAGAATGATAAAAATAGAATCCATAAATTCCAATTTTAATCTGTCCTTGAATTAAAATTGTGAATTAAAATCGAATTTAGTATCACCAGCTGCTTTTAAATAATTAATCAATTCATTATGGATTAATTAGTTGGAGAAATTCAGGTTAGAAGTCTTTCTGCAGTCATGCAACAATTATCCCTTAATTAAGGAGATAAGATTGAGCTATATTTGAGTTGTAATTAGTTAGCTCAGTTTATTGAGTTAAGTCCAGTTAAATTAGTTCCAAACTGTTTGAGGAACTAATTGTGAGTTATCAGTCAATTGATGTATGCATGCACTCAATTAGTGCACTCTAGATAACTGAAGATTCTCTCATCAGAAACTCATGCATGTATATTCTAAAAAAGACCCAGTTGAGCTAAATGTCAAGGACAATATACTATCAATTGCATGTGTTTTCCTATGAAGAAAACTCATGCATGCAGTCAAGGAAAGGTTACTTGAGGATTGCGCAGTTTTGGAGGATTAGTGTTACACTTGGTAGGAATTTTTCCACTTGGTAATGGGAGGATCACCCAAGAGAAACAATGCAAGGAAATAGGATCTTGGAGGGAAGGGAGGAAGGCTTGAGAGAAGCCAAGATTTCCTGTGAACATCTGTGAGGATTGTACTAAGAGTTGACTAGCTGTGAGAGCTAAGGCTTTGTATAATTCCTATGTATTTCCACCTTGTATGATAATACAGATAGTGGGGTTTTTAGCTGAGGCTTTCCCCAAAGTATTTTCATGTGCATTGTGCATTGATTCTTCTTCTGGTTATATGTGTTCATCTCGATCTTGCTCAATCTTTAAGCTTCCTCAAATTGATAGTAGAAGTAGGTTATAGTATTTTTCTTTGGTTATATTGCATTATCGGGTTAATATACAACCATATTTTCTACATATGTCTCAGAGCAATATTTGTAGAGAATTTGTAGAATTTCTACAGAAAACTATAGTGGAATTACGATGCTTAATCATTAACTAGTATAATTGGTTTTGTAATTGTTCAATTTTGTCTTGTCAACTGAGTCGAGTAGAGTAAGGAGGGGAGGAAACTTAAAAAGTGAACTATATTGTAGAGGTGTATAAATATCCTTTTCTAAAGGGACAACCTCTTCTTCTTTCAATAACCCCTCTTCTGCCTCATTAAATAATTAAGTGCCCATGCACAATTATTTGAAAATAATAATAATAATAATAATTAATTGCGAAATAAGGGAAAGGCTTCCTATGTAGAGAAACTAAGCAAGCAACTCTACTGGGGTATTGTCCAGGCTCGTAGGCAGTAGATCAATGTTTGTGTCCCTGAAGTGTCTCTATCAGGGTACTGCCTAGGCCTGCTGGTAGTAGAGAAACACCATATATGAAAACACAGACTTTTACAATCCTTCTTCACTTGTATATTTATATACTCCCCATCCCCAATTGAAACAACTCAGTTTGACTTGCATTTGAAGTGTGCCACCGATGAAGAGAATGATAGGGACTATATCTTTAACTTAAGCTAAGTAAATAAACTATGGTGACCAACGAATTGAACAATAATTATTAAAGAGCTAGACCTATTTTACAAGAGCTAAGATCCATACGGAGAGCTAGATTTCTACGAGTGTGTTGCCAAGTGTTGTAGCTTCTACAACCACCCTCCAAATTTTTTCCCATGCTTTGATTTTGGAGCCTTCATTCTGTCCACAGGAGCTGATATTTCACTATCATCAAGTATTCATGTTGTGATCAAGAATTATTTTTTCATGCTATGCTTATGATTCCTTGTTTTGATCTTGATCATAACCTTTGTAGCCACAAGCAAGCTTCTACCTAAACCTTCATCATTACTAGGATTGCCTACAGAAATTGTGCAATATCAGGGCGCAAGCCAACCTTGATGATTTCAACTGTGAAATCCAGAATGGCAGGTCTTCCTTGAGCTCAAAAATGCGTAATCTTGGATGCAAACCCAACCTTGAGCTCAGAAACTACGTAAACCATCCTTGCTCTCAGAAACTGTGCAATGCACTGAGTCATGAAGTTGCCTAGTGGTTGAAAATTGTGCAATCCTTCTAGGAAGTTTGGATGGCCAATTTTCCCAAAAAAGAAAAAAAAATCAAAAGCAAAAGGAATCCCTAGAAAATAGAAAATAGGGAGTGGATAATTAGTTTCTCGAAGGATGACACAACATGTTATTTTTTGGAATTCTTCCAAGTGTCACTTTTTCCTTGATTTTATGCATGCATGTCATAAAACCTAATCAATATAGATCTATATAATGGATGCCCCTAGAGCTCATTTGTAAATTTAATCTTGGAGATCTAGCCTTCCTAAGGAGATCAAGGAGCCTTCGATGAAGTTTGCAGCCCTTTTCTAGGTGAGTTTTATTTTGTCGTCTTTTGCTGCTTTTTCTGTCGCTTTTTGTCATTTTACTTCTATGAGTGTTGTTTTTCTTGTTTCTTTTTCATGGTTTCTCAATTTTTAAATTATATTAGCTTGTACAAGTGCTGGTTCGGTCCGTCATTTGGGTTTTACAAGTGTCGCATCAGCTTCCTTGTTTTTCCCATTAGTGGTCATTGTTTCAACAATTCTCCATGTATGTTTTTTTTTTCCTTTTGCATGTTGGTATTCTACACTTGATTTTCATTGATCCATCTATCTTTATTCATATCTGCACTCTAACTTGCACCATCAGTCATATCTTCCAGTTTCCCATACTCTTTCCAGGCATATCTGCCCTTCCCTTGGCCATCACTTTCCTTGTCTAGCTAGGAATTGTGCAAGCCCAAGGATCAAAATCAATGCTTGACCTCTGAGACTGGATAATGCATAGTACCTAGCTATCCCAACTATATATTGCGTAGTTCTAGGATTCAAGCCTATCCCTTGGCCACTGAGACTGTGCAATGCACAATATCTCCCTCGGCCTACCCAGGTTGAGACTGCGCATTGTGCAGTCTCTAGCCTCAAGTTTTTCTCCTAGTTGTTGAGATTGTACAATTCATAGTTCCTGCAACTAGTCCCTCTCCCTTCACCTCAATAATTGTGTAATCCTTCCCTTCAGTCATGTGGTTATTGCCTTGATCTTTCTCTATGAGTCATTTTTCTGAAGCTAATTCATGTTTTCCATGAGTTCACTTACCTCCTACAGGTATTGAAGTTGTTGAGCACTTCTCTTCATCAGTCACTAACATCATGGCACCAAATATATATACTTCAAAGGATACTACTGAAAGAAGCACCGGGGAGGAAGTTGAGAGTACTCCAAGTGGGACCTTTTGCAGACCTGAGGAGGAAGCATGGTAGAATTTTTATAATTCCTCCAAGTCCCATGAACCAGTCAGCTTCTCTAGAACAACACAGGTTACTCTGCAAAAAGAAGACATTTAAGAGGTAGTTGTAACAACCCTAGTGAAAATTCCATGTTATAAAAGTAAATAAAGGAAAAATAATAACCATAGATGATTCCACGTTGAATCTTGGGCAAAATATTAGTGATGGGGATCACTTGTGATTGTTTATGGCTAAGGAGATTGGCAAAGGAAATGGCTAAGCTTGGAAAGGAAAAATGGCATTTTCACACATTATTTATGAAAATAGTGGAAATTAGGAGAAAAGGGAGGTGAAAGGTCACATGTTGCATGTCAAGAGGAAATTGAAGGAAAATAATGGAAAGTGAAGAAAATAGGGGCCTCATTCATAAAACAGCTTCAGAGGATCAGTTGGTAACCTTTTGTCAGTTCATTTTTGGAGCTCTCTCATTACTCTCTCTCTCTCTCTCTCTCTCTCTCTCTCTCTCTCTCTCATACTCTTGAAGACTTAGAGTTTTCTTAGAGCACTCTTGGTGGGTGTCGCATACTTGGATTTTTGGAGCAAGAAGGAAAAGGAAGAGGAGGAAAGTGCAATAAGGCATTGGGATCAGCAACTACATCAGATTTTCTTGCAGGAACTGAGTTACATGCATTTTTCCTTCACTATTTTTGGCATGGATGACACATACATGTGGTTTCTTGGTTGTGATCTATCATTGGCATGGAGGATTTGTTGGATTGACAGTGGATTGCCTAGCCTTACCATTTCCTATATAGCCATGGTGATTGTGGGTTTGATTTCATTGTTTGTTTTTGGTTGGTTCTCATGTTTCCTTAGCTTGGGTTGAATTATTAGTTCCTAGAAGCCCTAGTTGGACAAACAATTTGGAAGCCCTTCATGGGTTGAGTTACTAGTCCTAGAACCCTTGGTTGGAAAAAATGCTTTGGAAGCCCCAGAAGGCTTGGATGGAGAACAATTTGACGATTTTTTTATGATGTTCGACCATGAGGTGGAATCAGTATTTGATGGGTTGAGGTGGATGACCTCTGGAAGCCCTGGATAAGTTTTGATTAATGTGTTCTATGAGATCCACATTCATGCTTGGAATATGGTATGAGAGTGAATGGTTGAAGAGGGATTTGACTTAGCCATTCTTCGATCGAGTGGATTTTGGAAGTCCCATCCCAGGTTTGGATTTTGCATCATTAATGAAAGGTTATCTCTCCTTTCATTTCTATGAGAATTTTGATGGATTATATGTGGTCTATATGGCTATAATTTCATGAGTATTTATGCCTCTATTATTTTGGTTATGTATGTGTTTTATGACATCAACCATGTGTGGCCCTCATCATGTTTTTACTTGTAATTGAATGATCAATGTATCTATGATCTAATGGATGGAATGTTAGTTGATGTGTTGAGGCATCAATGGTTCTTATCAATTCTCAGTATGAGACCCCTATGCTCAGAACTGTTAATTACACCTATAGATTACACATTTGTAATATGTTTGAAAAAATGCCTATCATGGATAGTAGGGGTCTAGTCAAGGTCTTAAACATGTATTTGCTTGAATACTGTCATTTCCATGTTATACTTTTTTGAAGAGACAATTTAATTATGGGCAATGACTTGGGCTCTAGGCCTAAAAGAGTGGCTCAAATCTTGGAGTCGTTGGCATAACATTAACAGTTTTGGTCTCTGGTCACTGGCATGAAAGCCTATGAGAGAGACTTTGGGTTGTTGGTCGCACTCATGCCTATAACATGGCAACAATTGAGCCTTAAATTGTCCAAAAGCTCAGTGGAACCCCAAGGAAAGCTTTCTAAAGTATTGGATTGGTTCCTAAGGGTCCTGTAGCTGATGATTAATGTTTGTATGGTGTGTTTCCATCAGTTCCACTTCCTTAACATGACTTAGGAGGTCGAATCATATCATAATGGCCTCTCATCGCATGTTTACCCTGCTTGGCTGGTTGCTTGGGTAGATGTGGGAG
Source organism: Pinus taeda (assembly GCA_000404065.3). Taxonomy (NCBI): domain Eukaryota; kingdom Viridiplantae; phylum Streptophyta; class Pinopsida; order Pinales; family Pinaceae; genus Pinus; species Pinus taeda. The sequence continues at coordinate 17,728 of APFE031142548.1, read as the reverse complement.
GAGGGTGTTACATAGTGGTATTAGAGCATGGTTCACCCCTTGTAATGGATGGAATATGTGTTGGTCATGCATGCATGTCAATTGGATGTGTGTCTCTCACACTTGGATTCCATGCGTTTGCATTTGCATGATGTTGTTCATGGTTGTAGTGATGTCGTCATGTGAAATTTGAGGTGTTATTGTGGAATGCATAACTGTGAGTGTATGACTGGTCACGTGTCAATTTATGTTGCTTACATGTATCATTGTAGTATTTTGGTTGCAATCTTGCTTGATTGGTTACATTCTTGTATGCTTGGTTTCATGTATCATTCTTGCAGGTTTGATTTCAAGTATTGTTCATTCATGCTTGGTCATATGTGTTTATGCATATGTGTGGATGGTTATGCATCGCTTATGCATGTTCATGGTTGCATGTGGTCAAATGTATAGTTACATAATGATGGTGGTTTTCATGCATGAGTTCATGGCATGTGTTGTTATTAAGGTCATGAATTGATGAATCGATCCTAGATAGAATGACGGTTGCATGGTCATTTGCTTATGTTTTATGTTTCTATATGCTGTCATGATTATTTTATACATGTATCACATTGATTTGTTGATCTTGCAGACAAGGTATCCTCCTCGAGCTGTACTAAGGTACATTGGTTTATTGTGATTTGGTTGAGCTGACATGATATACCTTGTAGGAAGAAATATCAAATGGCTAGCAAGATGGTTGAATACAAAGACTTTCCCTATGAATCCGAAGAGAAGTATGGTGTTGGGAGCCCTTCCGATTTGGAAGTTACACTGAGAAGCTTAAAGGAATAAATAAGGAGTTATAAGGCAGATAATGACATAATCATACAAGCATAGGAGAAACAAGCAGAGATAAATGCAGTAATACTTTAGAGTTTGTCAGAATTGCAGCGATAGGGACCATGCCAAATCAACGATGAGCAGGAGGATAGAACTAATGGGGCATATGGTAGTCAGTCGCATGGTGGTCATAGATTAGATATAGATGACACAATCAAATATGGAAGATGTTTGGACACTTTGGATAGGAGAGGGGATAGACACAGGTATGATTCTAGTTCTGATTCAGATAAGCACCATGATCTTAATCGGTATCATCCTTACAGGAGAAGTGATGGGGGATATTTTCTGAATGAGTTTAAGAAAAGAAAGCCACCAACATTTGATGGAGAGATGAAGAAACCACAAGATGCAGAGGCATGTTTGCTTGACATGAGGAAATTATTCAGGTTGCATGACTATTCAGAGAACATGAAAGCTAGAGTGGCTACATTTAGTCTCAAAGGTAAAGAATACATTTGGTGGGAAGATGTGAAGAATTTCAAATGCATTCATGAGGAGGATTTGACTTGGAGTGAGTTTGAGTGACTATTAAAGAAGAAGTACTTGTGAGAGAGATACTTTGATGACATAGCAAAAAAAATTTATGAGCTAAAGATGGGTTCCATGACAGATGATGAGTACACCAACATGTTCTTGGAGTTACTGAGGTATGTGCCTTATCTCATAGAGGAAAATACCAAGATTCAGAGGTTCATTAGTGGGTTATGGGTTGCATTTAAATATAGAATTGAGTTTGATAAGCCTAGATCATTAGAGTAGGCCATTTAGAAGCTAAGTCATTTCTATGAATAATCGAAGTGAAGAACCAAGACTAAGCCAGACTAGAGAGGTAATGCAAATAACAAAGGCAAATGGGACAAAAAGAGATCAAGACCTCAGGATACAGGTAACAAGGAGAATGTCGCACCACCTAAGAAGTTCAATGCATCAGATAGATGACATGGATTCTAATAAGGAGAATAGAACAAGGAGACATGACAAAAGCCTATAAAGTGTTGGATTTGTGGCAATGATCATCACCGGAGAGATTGCTCGCAGAATCAGGGTGGTGGACCTCAGATATATAGTGCACAGGAGGCACAGGCTGTTGGGGATGTTGGTAATAGTATTCCACGTATCTATATAGAATTGGATAAAAAAGATGCAAATTATCAGGCATCTATCATTGTATGGATGATAATCTTTGTGATCAAGCTATTTCTATTTTGATTGACCCCAGATCTAATTATAGCTATGTTAGTTCTGACTTGGTGGAAAAGTATGGTTTGAGTAAGGAATTACATGCATATTATTGGTTAGTACAGTTGGCTATAGGTACAAAGAAACAAGTTCATCATTGGGTAAGATCTTGTGCATTTGATTTGAATGGTACGCATACCACAACACATTTGAATGTATTACCATTGGGTTCATACAATATATTGTTGGGCATGGATTGGCTGTATCTTCATAGAACCAAGGTAGACTATTATGAAAAAGGTATTGAGTGTGTTGATTACAATGGAGAACCAAGAGTCTTACAGGGTAAGAAGAAATATACATCAGTTAGGATGGTGAAAACTATGCAAGCAAAGTGTAGTTGCAGGAAAGGGTGTAAGTTATTTGCAGTGCACATTTCTAGTGATAAGGGTAAGGAAGTTGAGGGTATAGATGTGTTGAGAAAGTACCCATTTTTACATCAGCTCAAGGTTGTATTTCCTGAAGACATTATAGAGTTTCCACCTCATAGGGAGGTAGAATTTTCTATTGAGTTAGTTTCGGGGAAAACTCCAACATCAAAAGAAATTTACAAGATGAGCACACCTGAGTTGGTTGAGTTAAAGTTGCAACTGAAGGAAAATTTGGACAATGGATACATTAGGCTAAGTGTATCACCATGGGGTGCACCAGTATTGTTTGTAAAGAAGAAAGATGGAACACTTAGATTATACATTGATTACATGCAATTAAACAAAGTGACCATTAAGAACATGTACTCTTTACCAAGGATTGATGACTTGTTGGATCAATTGAAGGGAGCAACAATATTCTCAAAGATAGACTTGACATCTAGATACCATCGGGTACACATCAAAGAGGAGGACATTTACAAGACTACATTCAAGGCCAGGTATGGGAATTAACAATTTTTTGTTGTTCCATTTGGACTAACTAATGCTCCAGCTACATTCATGTTCTTGATGAATAGTCTGTTGCATTCATATTTGAATAAGTTTTTTATTATGTTCATTTATGATATACTGGTATATTCTAAAAATGAGAAAGAACATGCCAATGATTTAGCAGTAGTGTTGATGTTGTTGAGAGAGCATCAGTTGTATGCTAATCTCAACAAGTGTAGTTTCTTTTAGATTGAGGTACACTACTTGGGCCATGTTGTCTCTAATGAGGGCATTACAGTTAATCAAGAAAAGATAAGAGACATCATGGGGTGGGTATCTCTTAAGAGTGTGGATGAGGTGAGATCTTTCATGGGTTTGGCAGGCTACTATAAGAGGTTCATCAAGAAATTCTTGAGATTGCTTATCCTATCACATCATTTCAAAGGAAAGGTAAGAAGTTCAAATAGACTGAGGAGTGTGAAGCTATCTTTGAGCAACTTAAGCAATTGTTGACACATGCACCAATGCTACATATTGCAGATATGGACAAAGAATTTGTGGTATGAAAAAATGCTTGCAATAGAGGACTTGGTGGATTCCTTATGCAAGATGTACAAGCGGTATGCTATGAGTCCCAGAAATTAAATGAGCACAAGAAGAACTATCCAACACATGATTTGGAGATAGCAGTGATCATACATGCATTAAATATCTTATTGGCAGAAGGTTTTTACTTATGAGTGATCACATTGGGTTGAGGTATTTATTTGACCAACTAAATTTGAATGGCTGATAGGCTAGATGGTTGGCCACGATCAACAAGTTTGATTTTGATATTAGGTACATCAAAGGTAAAGAGAACAGGGTGATAGATGCTCTCAGTAAATGGGTACAGGTAAATGACTTGGAAGCAATGAGCTCCTATGGGAAGACTTATAGGATAGGATCTTTCAGGCAGGTCAGCATGATGTCAGGTATATGGAGATTATGCACAGGTTGTAGCAGGATGTTGGTACAAGTACAGGTGAAAGTATAAGTATAGGTAGTGGTACAGGTATAGGTGGTAGTACATGTACATGTATAGTTATAGGTACAGGTGCAGGTGCACATGGTACGGATTATTGTCTTACAATAGACAGGTTGGTTAGGTTCTGAGATAGGATATATGTACCGGATAAAAGTGACCTAAAGAAGGTAATATTGAGGGAGTTTCATGCGAAACCTTATTCAGGTTACCAAGGTTATTTGAAGACATTAACTATTGTGAAGAAATTTTACTATTGGCAGAATCTAAAGAGAGATGTAGCAGAGTTCATGGCTAGATGTTTCAATTTTCATTGAGTGAAAGAAAAATGTAAGCATCCAGGTGGACTGTTACAACCAATTACGATTCTAGAATGGAAATGGGAGGTAATTTCCATGGATTTAATCACATGGTTGCCGAAGACAATGAAACAACATGATTCCATTATGGTCATTGTGGACAGATTAACAAAGGATTCACATTTAATTCTAGTGAAGTCTTGTTATGGAACCAACTCACAAAATAAAAGAAGACATAGATCAACGACTTCAAAATAACCCTCTTCGAGGGGGAAACCTCCTTTACATTACACAAATGAAAAATTCTTCCATGATACAAATGACAAGACCTCCTTTCCATATATAGGAGTCTAAGGGGGCACAATATAATCAGAGGTGACATAACAATAATTAATGTAAGGGTACAACAATAATAATAGTGGCCCACAGGGTTTTGGATTGATGGTGAATGGGTGTACTGTTAAGTCACTCCTTGTGATAGATCACTAGTTCAAATCCCAGTGGGTGCTTGGGTAGTATTATATAGAAAAAAAAACAACAGTGGGCTTCTATGGGGCACAATAATAACAATACGGGGACTACATGGGCACAACAATACAATAAGGGGGTTGCACTAATAACAATAAGGGCTACACTAGTAGTATAGGGACCTAACATGATCCTCTCCTTCAAATTTTTTTTTCCTCAATGATTGAGTAGTTTTGGATGCTTCTGTATAAAAATTCTCATCCTCCCATGTAGAACATTTAATGGTTAAGTTCTTCCACTTGATGAGATACTTTGAAATTGATCGATTTCATAGTTGAGGTTCTTATTTCCATGATTTCTTTAGGTTCCAATTGATTTTTCCTTCCTCGTCAAGTTTCGACAATATTGTTTGAACTGGGAGCTTGTCACCTATAACCTTCTTTAAGCATGAAACATGGAAAACTGGGTGCATTCGGGAAGATGCTGGAAGCTCCAATTTGTATGCCATAGTACCAATACTTTGCAACACCTTGTAAGGACCATATTACTTTGGTAATAATTTATTATCCTTCTTATATTTCTTGATGGACATTTGTTGGTATGGTTGTAGCCGTAAAAATACCTAGTTGCCTACATCAAAAATGATTTCACTGGGATGTTGATATTCCTGTTGTTTCATTCGATTTTGCACCAAAGTGAGGTTATCCTTTAAAATTTGGAGAACTTGTTGTTGATTATTGATGTGATCTTTCACTTCTTGAACCTTTTTCTTCTTGATATGTCCTTCTATTGTGAGAGTTTGAGGAGTGGTAATTCCTGCCAATGCATTACAAGATATGGTCGGATTCATTTCTTCCTTCTTTGGGATTGGTTCCTGTGTATATCCTCTCATTTTGACGTTTCTTGATCTTTTTCTTCCTCCTCTTCACAATCTATGTAAAATAATTTCTTCTCAGCACACTTATGACCTTTAGTGTATTTTCTATCACAACTATAATAATGCCCTTTTGCTCCTTTTTCCTCCAACTATTGTGGTTTCAACCTTGTAGGTTGTGGAAGGCTAGGAGCAACACCACTTCCATCTTTATAGTTGTGAGTAGTAGACTTCCTTGTTGTCATAATTTTTCTTTCCAATTTTCTTGCCAACCTGAATTCATTCTCCAATGAATCAGGTTCCCAAAGATGAACCTCATGTTGGATGTTATCCTTTAGAATATCTATGATACATCAATCCTATGCTCCTCTGGATTATCATTTACCCTTATAATCAACTTTTGGAAGTTCTCAATGTGCTCCACTATTGAACGCTTTTGTTTGAGATTTATCAATTGGCTAAAGAAGGTGTTTCTATTTGTATCTTCATAATGTCCTAGCAGTCCTCCATGAAATTGACGAGGTGATAAGTGGTTTACGAGAACAAAGCCCTCTATACCATATAAACTAATTTAGTTATAAATATAAAGATGAAATACTTACCTTTTGTAATAGTTTCACATCAAGTAGATCAATATATTTCTCCATTTGTAGTATTCAAGTTACCTGATCCTTGCCATCAAAGTTCCTCATATCTCTTTTTCTTGCTTTTAGGAGCTCGATATTGAAATGACTTTAAATCTATAATTTTGAATCTCCAAGTTTTGAGATATCATCCTCTTGTAGAATTCTAAGTCCTATTTCCAACCCCACAAGTTTGATTAAGATTGGATTTTCCAAGAAAGAGTTATGCCCAATCTCCCATAATGACCTAATTATACACGGGTTTAGTAGAGTGAACTTGTATGAAGTTCCACATGTCACTGTTTCAACCTTCGAACCTAAAAATGATACCCAACAAACTACAGTCCTTCCTTGTTCTATATATTTTTATGAAATTTTAATCTGATGCTTAGAGAGAAAGTTATGACAATTTTCCCATGTTCACCTATTTGGTATGGAATTCAGGAGCCTGCAAAAAAACCTAACTTCCTTGGATCATACCTATAAAAATATAGCGAACTAAGTTCTAGAATTCATACATGAGATGAAGCGTGATTTCGGCTCAAATTGTTTTTATTTTAGCTTCTAAAGATTCATACAAAAAAATTATAGTGAAAATTCCACGATAACTTGTTTGAGATGGAATTATAGAGCCTACAAAAACCTTAACGTCCTCAACTCATATCTCCTAAAATATAGGGATACAAGACCTGAAATTTGAACACGAGGTTCATTGAGCTTTCACCTCAAATGGATTTTAATTTCAACTTCTGAAGCTTCATAGAAACAAAGTTATAGCGAAAATTCCACGATGACCTATTTGAAGTAGTGAAACCCTAGAATCCAAAGCTCTTATACCAAATTGTATGCAACCATCTCAGAAAATAGAAGAAAAGATAGATATAATGCTTCAAAATCAATGTCTTCAAGGGGGTAACCTCCTTTACATTACACAAATGAATAATTCTTCCATGATACAAATGACAAGACCTCCTTTCCATATATAGGAGTCTAAGGGATCACAATATAATAAAAGCCGACATAACAATAATTAATATAAGGGTACAAAAATAACAATAGTGGGCTTCCATGGGGCACAATAATAACAATATGGGGACTACATGGGCACAAAAATACAATAAGGGGGTTACACTAATAACAATAAGGGCTACACTTTTAATATAGGGACCTAACAAGTCTACATTCTCAACTAGAGAAGTGGTTAGGTTGCATGGTGTTCCGAATAAGATTGTTTCAGACAAGTATGCAAAGTTCACTTCCAAGTTTTGGAAGGAGTTATTTGTAGGTTTGGGCACGGAGTTGTCCTTTAGCGTATCTTATCATCCACAGACAGATGGACAAACAGAGAGGGTCAACATTGGAAGACATGTTAAGGATGTATGTGATGCATCAGCAATGGAAGTGGGAAGAGTATTTCCCTTTGGTAGAGTTCACATAAAATAACGGTTATGAGTCATTAAGGATGAGTCCTTTTGAGGCATTATATGGGTGGAGTTGTAACACTCCCATCATTTGGAGTAATATTATTAGCAGGGTATTGATTGGACCAAATATGTTAGTAGACATGGAACAAGAAATGCACGTGATCAAGAAGAATCTAAAGGTAACACATGATAGGAAGAAGAGTTATGCAGATAGGAACAGGTTGTTCAAGGAGTTCCAGGTTGGGGAACAGGTGTACTTGCACATCAAACCAAAGAAGAGCTTCTTGCGGATTGGATCATGTGCCAAGATGGCACCACAATTTTGTGGACCCTTCAACATTATTAAGAGGATTGGGCCAGTAGCCTATCGACTTGCACTGCCTTTGATAGTGAAAGTCCATGATGTTTTCCATGTATCTTTTCTTAAGGAGTATGTTAAGGATGTTGATCATGTGATTGAATGATATAGCTTGTTTAATATGGGAAAACGAATCCCTTTCCCTCTTATCCCATTTATAGATTGTGTCCTTCTTGATCATCTCCTGTATTGGTTTAACAATTTGAGCATAGTTGGTGATGAACTTACGAAGGAAGTTGATCTTCCCCAAGAAAGACTACATGGCTTTCTTGTTCATTCAATGGGGAATATGCGTGATGGTCCTGAACCTATCTAGGTCTACCTTAATCCCACTTTTAGAAATGATGTGTCCCAAGAGGTTACCTTAATACACTACAAATATACTCTTCTTGGGGTTCAAGGATATCCCATATTTATGACATCACTCAAAAATATTCTTCAGATAGCACAGATGGTCTGATCTTTGTTTGGAGAATATCGTCACATCATCAAGATAGACTGCTATGCTTTGTCCAATAAGCTAATGGAAGGTAATGCCCATCATACATTGGGATATTGCATCAACGTTGATTAGCCCAAATGACATTCGTCGAAATGCGAATGTGCCCCACTTCATTCTGAAGGTAGTTTTTAATCTATCAAGCTCTGCTGCCAGAACTAGGTTGTAACTTGAGAATCCATCAAGAAAAGAAAACATTTCTTCCCCTGATATTGTTTGCAGTATTTTCTCCATGGATGACATGCAGTAATTATCCTTGTATGAGGTGTGGTTAAGATTCTAGAAATCTACAGACAGGTGAATCTCCTCAGACTTATTTATCACTGAACCAAGTTTGATACCGACATTGAATGTCACACCTTGTAGATGATCTGAGCATCCAAAAATTTTATCAACTCATTTTATATGAGGGGCTCAAGCATTGGGTGAAATTTCCTCATTTTATGCTAAAATGGCTTAGCCCCTTACTTTATTGGTATCACATGATGGATGATTCACATGTCATATGCCTTGAGTTCATCATATGTCCATGCGAATACATCATGGTACTGCTTGAATATTGACATATTTCAAATATTTCTCGGTTTCCAAGTTTATTTTCTCATGCGAAAAAGTAGAACTGTGGGTTTTGGCATTAAGAGGTCCCTGCAAGTGATTCTGTAGATCATACAAATTTTCAAGTGATACCACACCCTTAGGGATGAGGTTTCCTTTACTTGCATTAGTCACATCTTGCAGTGTCTATTCATGCTCGTCTTTGTCAATCGCTACAGCTTTGAGTACGTCAACATTGGCCATAAAGTATAGTATCTGTTGGTCATCATAAAAAATGTGTAAGTTAGTTATATTATTTTCTACATACGGTTTACAAAATTTTTTTAATAGAAAAACCATCCTGTAATGGTGACATCCTAGAAACAACATTTGCTGAGGAATATGTTGTTTTATTACACATTCTTGGAACTGAAATAATATTAAAAGCTTGGAGGTGAGAGATGAGTCACCATACCTATTGTTTATAAATTTTTAGATGAGGCGACACACAATGTATATTGTTACGTACTTGATGCACCATTATTTCAGAGTCACCTGCCACTTTTAGATTGGCAACGTTGAGGCTGATGGCCTTCTGTAAGCCCAAGATGAGTACTTCATATTTTGTAGTTTTAATCGTGCACTAAAATTCCAAGTGGCTAGAGATCAAGTTTTTTCTCTGTAGCGGGTCTATTAAAATACAACCTGCTCCGGAGTCCTCCTGTGTCTTGGATCCATCAAAGTAAATTGTCCACATATCATATGTACAGGGACTTCTCACTGCACTTGTACTACTACTACTACTATTACTACTTCTACTAACTGTACAAAGTTCATTATCACTAGTTGGACATGGAAGGAGATCCAACCGTGTGTCTGGTGGAACTGGGGATGGCTTTGCAAGATAGCATCCCAACTATGTTTCCAAAAAATAATTTCCAAATAATAATTCTATGAAAGCCATTGGCTCGTTATGCCCATTCAAGGGAGTCACTATGTGCTTCATGTAACTCTATGACTCTACCTAGATTTGATTATTCCTTCCCCTATATGGAAGCCATAAGTGTGACGAGTCTGTGGCAAAGTGTCTTTGAAGCTTGCTTTACTAGTCTCTACTCAATAACACTCCGTATGCTTCCAGGACATCCACAATTACTATGTTAATGCATTAGTGAACTCATCTGTGAGATGATAGCTAAATGATGAGATCCCTAAGTTCACCAATTTCCTGGACATGATATATGTGCAGCTGAATGATCTATGCATTAGTGTTTTCCCATTGAAAATTGATCTTCTTAGCCACGGATAGTGGCATGACATTGATTGATGCACTTGAGTTAAACAAACAATTGTATACAATGAAGTTGAAGATTTCAAATGTTAACAAGAATGATAGGCAGAGTGTGTTTGCCTCCATCATGAGTGCAATGAGTACATATGTGATGGGATCAGGAGACTTACTAGATCCCTTGTCTGAAGAGGTGGAATTACCTCAAGGGGTTTTCCCAAGTGATCGTAGAAGGTTATCTCGTTGGCTCATGATCTTTGTAAGTTCGAACATGAAGATGTTTGCACAAACCTTCTTCATATCATCTACAATGTTATAATCTACAACGGGAAGACTAACTGAGGTGTCCGGGGATGGAAGTTGGTTTGTGGTTTCCAGAGTGATGGTTCTATCCTTACTGTTGTCGGAAACAATTTTCGTTGAAACTGCTTTCTTGGACTTGCTTTGAGTGTTCTACACTGAGTTAGCTAGAGGATTGAGTTTTACCAATTTTTTTTTTTGAATTTCTATTTCGGGACCTTAATCATAGTGGGCGGACCTTGGCTTATTAAGTTGTATCGATTGTTCTGCTTCTAGGCTGGACCATCACTCAGAGGCTACTTATTGATAATGCTCTTTTGGGTTGCGAGAAAATAATGACACATGTTGACTGCATGCCCAGTGCTCGGGCCTTCGTCAGCTATAGTAGGTTTTTCCTTCTCTTCATCTAGGTTCAACTTGCTCCTCAACCATTACTGAGTCAAGAAACTATGCAACCATTCTTCTCATGAGCTAGTTCCACTATGGACATGTCTTCTCCAAATGATTCTCATTAGGAAACATGCAATATGAATCCGTGAATTTTTTTTCAATATTCAGAACCACATTGGAACTCTGCACAAATTTTTCTGGCTGATTGTTGCTGCTGCCGAAAGTTGAATCCCTTTTGAGCATGAACTTGGGAGGCTTTCTACTCATGGTAGTCTTGCTTTTACTTTGTTTGAGTTCATCCATTTCAGTGGTCAGGGACTTCATGAGACGAGTCAGGCTTTCAAGGCCATTCGCTTATTTTTCCTTAGACTTTCTCATGGAGGCCTGAGACCTCTTAGTCATGTCCTTGGAGTCTTTTGTTGATTCATCATCCATAATGACTCTAATAGCACCCAAGTCCTTCTCAACAGTAATATCCTCTTCATATTTTTCTGTCAATGTTTGCCTCACAGTTCGCTTTACAAACTACGTAATAGGTGTTGAGAAGGCAAAATTGTAGTAGTCTAGGGTGATGGAGTCATGAGGTTTTGTGTCATCCAAAAATTTGTTCAAGATGTGATTGAATCTCTGATTGAAATATTTAACCTTTTCCTTCTGCTCTATCTTAAGACTATCCAACTCTTTTAATAACATGTCAAGGGTCTTGCCTTCAACAAAATTTTCAAGAAAGATCCTTTTGAACTCCCTCTAATTTTGGATGGAGTTTGGAGGAAGGTGGTGATACCATACAACTGCTCTACTATCTAAGGTACATGGAAAAAGTCTGCATGCAACATCATTGTAACATACCTCAATTGTTTGTAGATGTAGGTAAAAGTTGTCCAAGTGATCTTAAACCTTCACTATCTTGTCAGGGTCATACTTCATCAAGAGCTTCTCCTTATGCCTCTGCATATTGTGTAGGACACCCGAAAGTACCAGTGGGCCCTGAGTCATCCAGTCTAGATTTTTTCTTTGCCATGTCTTATTTTTTGTTGTCCTCCTCTTCCTCTTCCAAATATGATGGTTCCTCTTCCTCTTCTTCCTCTCTGTGTGTCCCACGAGAAGTTTTACTTAAGAGAAAGGGGTTACCTCCTTCTCCTCCTTGAAAGAGTGGAGGCTCTTCTTCCCTTTCCACAATGTCTGCTAGTTCTTCAAGAGTGACGAGGATCACTTCTTCAACAGTCGAGACCAATAATGTTGTGGGGGTGGTCTTGTTCTTATTTTGAGAATATGGAAGACTAATTACTCTTGGAATCAATCCAACCACTTTTGTAAAGAGAGGGGTGATGGGTAGAAAACCTAAAGCTAATGATACAGGATTTCACGTTCAGGCCTGGGTGGTGAAGAGTTACCAACATCAGGAGTATGAGAAGGGGAGATGGATTGAACATTTATCCCTTAACAAGAAGATGGATTAGTGGGCTCGATGAGACAATCAAGCATAAAATATTTCCCTCCTTCTAGTGCCAGAAATGTTGACAGTGCTGGATGCACAAACATTTAAGGGATCTCCCTTATATGAAGTCCCAATCAGATCTCGCATTTTTTGGTGTAGGAGTCCCATTTGGTATAAAGGAATTGCTGCCAAATTCTTAAAGATTTAGCTTAACTCTAACTGTTAGCAGAAGAGAGTGATGCAATGATATCCTTAAAAAGCAAGGGAAGTGTGCCTGGTGAGTGTGTAGTGCAACTGTGTCGAGGTTCTTCTACTACAAAGGGGGGGAGAAAAGTGAGCCTCTAGGTGAGAGGTAATAGTATCACCCAAGAAGAGACACACATGAACCAGAAGGACCTATCCAACATCCAGCAGAATAGTCCATGATGGATGTGACAATTGTTACAACCAACAAACAAGAGAAGATCCATCTAACATCCAACAAAATAGTACACAATGGATGCAATGATCATTATAACAAATAAAAAAGGAAAGACATGTCTAGCATCCTGCAGAATAGTGAACAAGGATGAAACAAAAATAACAACCATTCCAACACATTCTCAACAAGATAAGCACTAAAATAACCGAAATAGTTCAACTATCTTAGTACACGTGAAAGAAAACATTAAATACAAACGTCCACAAAATAGTCTTACAAACATTCATAGTTCATGCATGAAGAACATGCTGGTCTGAAAAGGCTTCTGTTATTAATAAAAAGTTCCAAGACACATATTTACATTGTACATCACTAGCCCCAGTAGTGGGACATTGGAGCCACTCCTTACTCCTCAAAGAACTAGTTGATCTCTCTATTGCCTTGCAGGAGGAGCCAAGGTGAAAAGTATTTTTCTCATATAATGAGGGGGTATATATAACCAAGCAATGATTCTTACCCCTGTGACTCTTTGAATACCCTCATGACTGTTCAACTTCCTACGAATTTTCAACTTACATGACTCTTCATACTCATTTGTGTCCTTTGGACTTCCACTTTACAATACATTTGATTTACAATAAACATGGTCCACAATAGTGATGTGGTATATGAAAAATCATGACAGGACTTGACATAACACTACTGACATGGACTGGCTTGATGATGTGGCAATGTTAAGTCTCTATTGCTGCTAAGTGCTAGATGTTTTCTTGAAAATGCTTTCTCTTCTCCTTGTTGGGCCGTTAATATGCCATTATTATTATCACTTTTGAACACTTATCCTGCCCATTTCCACTATTCTTCATCATATCATTTGTTATAATTTATCATTTAAATCCATTTTATAAATGATTTATGATTTTATGGATGAATACTATTTATTCTCCTTTATTTCTAATAAATTGATGATTATGAATGATTTTATCAATGATAGTTCTCATAAATCAGTTGTAACATTATTCACCATTTTTAGCCTCCAAGATAATTTCCAGATTGAAGATTTGACCATTAAATTTGCCAACTCAGAAATTCGCTGGATTAAGGAGTGACAGTTTTGCGGTTGAGATTCTGAGCAAATGGAGAAGAATCTGGAAAATCTAGAACATGGGTTTTGTCCAGAACGAACCCAATTAACTTTAGCAAAGAAATGTTTGCCCAAATTCGGCCTGTACTAAGAGAAACGCAGGGTTCTTTGAGCATGCTTTTCTCAGATTTGCTGTTACGGCTGTCCTCCAAATCTCAGCTGCAAAGCCAAATTTGTCTTGCTTTTGTTGAGAGATGGAAGGAAATATATTTTCTTATTGATCAAATGGTTAGAATCAATCCAATTTTGTAAAAGAAATCATGTTGTACTTATCTTTATTGTAACTTCTCTCTGATCTCTCTATTTAAATGAAAACAGAGATCAGAGATGGGGATGACTTCAGGATGACTTTGGGGATTCGAATAATGGAGAATTGAGGATTTAGAATTAGAGATTTAGAATCAAGAATTCATGATAGGATAGGAGGAAGTAAGGATTGTTGCATGTTGTAATTCTCAAGCATTTGCTGTTGTAATGATTCCACAATTCGCTGATTAATACATGATTTGGAGTTGTTGTTCACTCTTTTCCTTCTGGAGTAACCCAGCAGCGTCCGCTGGTGGCTAAGGGCCCAGCCTCTGGTGGAGTATGCTGCTGCTGCTACTGTATATTATATTCTTTCGTTTTATGCATGGTTTGCTTATCCATTTTATTTGGTAATCTGGTATGTTATATTATTTTACATCACAGCTCTGTCACGTAATCTCATTTTCTGAGACAGAAATATCATATCGATTTTGCAACGCATTGCTGTTTCTTTAAGTGCTTATATAAATGGTTTTTACAGGATACCGTTGCTATTCAATTATGGAGTGCCTGTGTTGTAACATTTGACCATTGGTATTATTTTCATCTTAGAAATCATATTTCCTTGCGATTGTTGAATCTATGAACGTTGTTGTTCCATTACAAAATACAATCGTATTCTTTATAACTAAGACTGATAATTGGATTACCATATCAGATTACTATTAAGGTGTGTCGTGTGTATTTATATTTGACTTTCCAACATTGTTTCATATTCCATCATTAATCAATGTTGTTCTATTTCCTTGTGCTGTTCGATTTATTCTTAGAGTAAAGATTGCTATTAATTTGGCTTTGTTGTTGTT
>APFE031142545.1:8308-21462 GCA_000404065.3 Pinus taeda | reverse complement strand
ATATATATATTCGCGTTTCCCCGTTTCCAAAATTTGGGGAGGTCGCGTTTCGTATCGCTTCCCGTTTCGGAAACTCGTACCTGTTTCCCTGTTTCGTGCAACTTAGGTTTACTTCGATGTTTATGCAATTAAATAACTTGTTAATGTAAAGAACAAGTAGGAGATTGTAAACCAGTAATTGCAGTAGGGGTTTCTGATGTGTTAGGTTTAGGAATTTTCACATGGTATCAGAGGGATTGCAGATCAGAGGCGACTGAAGGAAATGATCGAGAAAATCTAAGAAATTGCAATAGAGAAGCAGTTGTCTAGAGAGACAGCGCTGTTCCAGAGCTAAAGAGGCGAGAAAAGGAGTGATACAGTGCAGAGAGTGTGACATAGAGGCTCACATAGTGCCTGCATCATCATTATGAGCTGGGAGAGGAAGACGCAATAGCTGGGAGGAGCCCACATAGTAGCTGTGTCAGCCATCAGGGCTAGTGCAGAGGTAGAGGAGGGCAAATCAGGCTCATGTAGAGCCACGTCGTCTTTCTGAGCCATGAAGGATTGACGCAGTTGGCCTGGAGGAGCAGATTGAGCCCTCGCCGAGATTGCGTAGAGCCTGAAGGGCTCAGATTCTTCAAGTTGTCAGGACTAAGGGAGCTGTGCAGATTCTGACTTGTGGAGCTAGTGGGATGCTGTGTGTGTCAGTGCAGAATAGTTGTTAATTTTAGGTATGTTCTATGCTTAGTGCAATTTACTTCAATTTTTCATATTATCCCAATGACAATATCCAGATTAGCAATCACATCAGCATGATAGTAAAGTGCAGATAGAACATAAACATAAATTGCAAAAAACAAGCCAAGACAAGAGGACACAAGATGTGGCACCAGCCAGGGACAAACCCCAATGTGGGGAAACCCTTGATCAATTCTTCTTATATTCTTCAATAGTTCAGCAGAGAGAGATAGTACATATACATCAGAAGTCAACTCTTTGACTTGTCAAAATAAGAGCATAGATCTTCACCATGAAGATGACATAATGAGGTTGCAAATCTGAGGACATGGATTGCAGTTCTGAACTCGGGTGAAGGAAAACATTCTTCCAAGGTGATTTCATCACCATGCTGCATCTCATCGTGTTGCATCCATAACCATGCTGCATCTCATTATGCTGCATCCATCATGCTGCATCTTATCATGTTGCATCCATCATGTTAGTTGACTAATCCTCAACACAGTAATACTAACCCACGATAGTAGCCTCATATCATATAGCCCTTAGAATAGGTTTGAGTCAATCTTTCTAGAGGATTGTTTCATCCTATATAAGTCCTTAAACAGTTTAGACAAAGCTCAGTGAATTCAACCTTCAACAATAAGATGTATTAGCACAAACTCTTCTCTTGTACTTACTGCCATTCTAAAAATCCGAGACTGGTTAGGGCATCAACCTCAGTCCCTAGGAGCTCATAAAAACTTGCATAGGATAACTTCGACTATCCTCTAATGGAATGCTGCCCACCATGTTGCTCAAGTTAGGGCTCAATATGCAGTCCTCAATACTCTATATTGTCAGCAAACTAAGCTTTTCTAGAGCATCGATCCATCTAGAAAAGTCTCTTCTTTTTGTCATGCTGTCTCTTGTAAATATGATTCACCTTAATGCTTGCTATGGCTTAGAGCCTAGCATAGTAGTTGGCTGAAACAATAGTCTCATCTAACAAGCCCAAACAGATATAAACCTATGCATATAAACAATCTTTATTATAACGCAACAACGCATGCTTCTTCCACGCTGTTAGCAGGTTTCTTCTTTCTCGGATAGGACAACTTAGATCTTCTTTTGCAATAGCTTTGGTTCTCTCCTTAGCTGCAAATAAGGGTTTTCTCTTAGCTATGAACAGGCCTTCTTTTTCGCTGCGGCTAGAGCTTAGATAGACTGTAGCTAGGGCTTGCTAGTGACAACTGATTAGGGATGCGTATTGGGGCTCCCTTTGACTGTGTCTAAGGCTAGATCTCCCTTCTAGAACTGCGGCCAGACTTCTCTCTTACCAGTGGCTGAATTTCTTCCTTATTGCTGCTAGCTATGTATGATTAGGGCTCTCTATAACAGTGTATAAGAGGCTGTGTATAGGACTCCTCCAAGAGGGTGATTAGGGCTCTCCTTAGCTGCATATAGAAGCCTCCTCCATGACTGCGTTGAGGTCTTTATTTCATGACTGTTAGGGCAGCGTTAGTGCTTCTTCATTAGGGCAACGTTAGGGCTTCATTAGGGGAGTGTTAGAGCTTCTCCATTAGGGCAGCGTAGAGCCTAGGGCACTCCCTCTAGATCTCTCCTTCATCAAAACCCAAAACAGAAATGAAGAGAGATCACAAGAGTGTGTGTGTAAATGACTTGAAGGCCACCTTCATTTATAGTAAAACGTTGAGGACAGGCGGGGGCAATTTGGTTGCTGGCCGACCTTGACAAATTGTCACGTAACACAAATAAATTCATATCTCCATGAATACATGTCAGAACTGGATGATCTTTATATCAATCCTACACCTCTCGATGAGAGGAATCCAAGAAAAATATCAGCTGCCATAAATAAGTAGACCCACATGGAGTTTGGCCCTAGTTTCCAATTTTAACACTCCCTCTCAACTAGGGAGAACTCCATCTACTAATTCGTCTGCCAGTCCGTACTATCTCTGTCATCAACGCAATGCCCTGCACTGCTCTGCTCTGCTCTGTTGAACTATGAAGAAGAAGGAGTGATCGAGAATGTATCATACTATTCTCTATAGACCCGAAGTCAGTCCCATATAAAGAGTGTCTCATCCCACTCTTATTGGCCCGAAGTCAGTTGCAATAAAGAGAGTGTGCCATACCACTGTTACTGATCCGAAATTAGTTCCAAAAGAGAGTGAGTTATATCACTCTTACTGACCCGAAGTCAGTTCTAATTGATCTCAGATCAATATCATCCTAGCATAGTGACTACGGTAGTAACACGATGCGTCCATCGGTACTACTATGGTCCCTATCCTTATTTCCCTACTCATTGGCTAGATGAGAGGTATATCCCATGAGTCCCAGACTGCATGGGTAGGATGCCTCAGCAGGAGAAGGATGAGCCACTCATCCTGTCTACATGTCGCCATGGTGTATCCCAGGGGAAGGCTGAACCACGCACTCTATGATTGTGTCTCAGCAGGAGAAGGATGAATCAATGTTGCATGAAGCGGGGATGAAACGGGGACATTTTTTGAAAGCGGGGATGCGGAAGCGTCATTTTCCAAAAATCTAGGAAGCGAAGCGTCTGCTACACACACACACACATATATATATATTTTATATTTTTTTGCATTTATACTCAAAACAAACATCCCAAATACCAAATTAGTTGTAGGAGACATGAAAACATGCATATTTTTGCATAAACCAAGATAGATATGGCATCCATGATTCCAATGTAGTTACTAGTATGTACGTCAATGATTAATTATTCGAACATCAACCATCTATATTCTAGCAATTACAAGCATACATCAAATTTTTAAGCATATTATAAAACATAAAACATTTAAGCATATTATAAAACATAAAACATAAAACATAGAGCATATTATGATTTATTTGGCAAGTGAGCAACTGTTAACATTTGTCATGTCCAAAATTCAAATAATAATGTTTACAAAATATGTCACTTGGTCATCGCCAAGACAAAAAAGGCTCAAATTCACAAGCCTACAGGTCTAATGATTAATCTATGACAAAAGTAGTAAATTGTGAATATATCTACTAATCTCTCCTCCTTCCACCACGAAGAGAACGTGGCGGCAGGCCTCCACGTGGTGGCAATGAAGAAGATGGTGCCTGTGGAAGTTGTGGCACTGAAACTAATGAAGACAAACCCCCTGCGGTTGGTGTTGAACCATGGAACCTAGGAACCAAAGGACCAGATGGGGATGGCATCTCAACACTATCATCATCATCCTGGAATCGCTCAAAAAATTCATACGAAAAAAAACACTAGTTAACAAAAAAAATTAAAAACATGAATTAGAGAAATGCTTTATAAGGAAAATTGGTACCACAATGGACATACCTGGGTAAGATCATCCTCTAATTGCTCTAATCACAACACTCCATCCTCCAAATTGAGTTCCTCTGGATTCCTGTTCCAAACCTTAAGGTCTTTATTAGTCTTTGCATCATCACAGTAATGGGACAACAATTGCAAGTTGTAATGAACATAAACCAAGCTCTCTGCTCAGTCTAAACTCAACCCGTTCCTTTTAACATTATGAATGAAAGAATAAGAGTTCCAACACCTCTTTGCAGAAGAAGTGTTTACCACCTGTGATAGCACCCGCAATGCCAAAGTCTGTAGAAGTGGAGTAGCCCCTCCATGCATGTTCCACCACTCAAGAGAAGAAAAAGTCTCTCGATCTCTAATTGCATGCATGCTCCCAAATGGACCAGTGTTAAGCGTATAGTTGCTCAATTGTCTCCGTACCATGGCAGCCTCCTCCTCATTAGGGACTAATTTACTCAATGCAATCATATATTTCTTGTGAACCTCTTGATCATGGTGTGGTTTTCTCCTGCTCCCCCCCTCAGGTGCTGGTGTTGAAAGCCATGATGGATGATAGTATTTAGGTGTCAAAACATATGCTAATGCATGCAATGGAACATTTAGCATTTCCCATTGGTTTTCCACCTCTACACGAATATAATTGTACAAGGTGATATCTCTAGGCTCAATAATGTCTTTAATCTGCCCCAACATGCTATCCATTTGCTCATACACCTCCCCAATTATTGGTCGATCTGAATCTCCAAACTTGATCATGTAATAAATTGGTTTGGTGAATTGCAAAACATACTTAACCTGTGACCAAAAGTACATGTCAAGAATAGTGTCCTTAGCTACATTAGCACCATCTCTATCAGTGTTAATTTCATCCCATGTTTTAGCACACACCATATTAGTTAAAGCTTGTCTCACCTTCACTAGCCGCCTAAAGGTGAGATAGTAACTGGCAAATCTTATCTTTGCAAATTTAAGCAACTGCAACTTGGAGTAAGTGCCATAGAAGTAGTTTACCCTTGTATGCCCTGTGATGAATTTAATGAGTTGCTTCCCTCTCCTGTAAAGCTCATTAATCCACCCACATTCTTTGTGCTTCACAATATCATACATCAAAAGGTTCAATGTGTGAACCAGGCACCCAGACCAAAAGATGTGTGGATGAGTATGCTCAATAGTTTTTCCTGCTGCCTTACAATTTACTGCATTATCGTGATCACTTGAATCACATTATTCGGACCAACATCTTTGATTGATTGCAATAGGAGATTTGCAATTTTTTGGGAAGATGCACTGATGGAGGAGGAGTCATGACGTAATAAATACTGCACCACTAGCAGAAACACCAAGAACATTCATCAAATGTTGGTTTCTAATATTTGTCCACCCATCTGATACAATGGATACCCCACAAGCTACCCACTCATTTGTAAAACGTGTCAAAGCTCTTTGAATCTTTGCTTTTTCTCTTTCTAATAACACTGTTCTAGCTTTCTCATAGTTGGGGGACTTGTATCCTTTTGGGGCTTCATTGATGGCCTTCACCATTTCATGCCAATAGGGAGAGTGAAGCACATTGAATGGTACACTGCAAGAACAAAGAAATTGGACTATCTTTCCATCCACATCATCCCTCCTAGCAACATTAAGGAAATCCCCTATTGTTCTTTTACCTCCAGAGCTTCTAGAAGTACCATGAGGAGATGAGCTACCAAATCTAGAGGTAGCACTTGATTTAGAATGAGTTTTTTGTTTCTTGCTTTTTTGTTGTGCAACCTCCTCTATTTGGATGTATTTTCTTCTTTGTTCAAATGAAATGTTTGGGCAAATTTGTATCCCCAAACACCCTTTTTATCATCACTGTCCATCACCCCACAAAGATGCCTCCTCACATGGGTATATGAACCACTAAATGGTTTTCCTCCATGACAACTGTGAGGGCACAAAAATTTGTAGCTTCCACCACCCTTTTCCCCTTCAAGTTTGGCCACATAGTTCCACAAGGGTGTTAATGCAACTTTCCCCTCTAGTGTTTCAGTTTCCCCTTTAGGTTCAACTTCATCCCCTTCCTCTTCAAACCCTTCCTCATCATACATTGGGTCACTCATATTGAGACCATTGTCCTCTTGTGCTTCTTCCCTTCTATTCCTACTCCCCCTTGCTATCATTAAAACCAAAAGTGGAATGATACATAGAAGCCAAAAGAACACCATCTTGGAATATGGATATAGGTGGTAGACAACCTGTAATTAAATTAACAAGTAGAAACAATGGGAAAGAGTAGGAGAGGGAGGAGAAAAATACAAAAAAAAATGTTGAAAAAATAAGGGAGTTTGGGGTTTGCACTTACCTCTTTAGCTCTTGTCGATGAAGTCCTCCAAGCTCCTCCGCCTTCTCCTAGCTCCTCCTCCTTCACTCCTCCAAGCTCTCCTATCTTCTCCTCTCTTCTCCTCCAACTCTCATAAACTCAAAGTGAGAAAATGAGAGATGAATCGGGGCTCAAATCTCTTCATTCCTCACCCTAACCCAAGTTGGACCCACCCCAACAAGTCAAAATACAAAAAAATAAAAAATATTAAAAAAACAGTGTTTTTTTGGCCGTGCAGTGGAAATGGAGGAAGCGTGTACGGAATTGTACGCGATCCGTACGCTTCCTACTCTAAAGCGTGGCTCTTCGTACTCTGAAGTGCGGCGCTTCGTACGGTTGAAGTGCCGTACGAAGCACGTTTCGGAAAAACTGAAACGTGTTTCAGTCACACGCTTCCGGAATTTCCAGGAAGTGTGTTTATCAGTAGACGCTTCCCCCACTCATCCGTACAGATCGCGAATCGGGGTTTAGATCTGGTGGGGGGGACGTTTCCTGCAACACTAGGATGAACCACTCATCTTGCCTACATATCAAACCAGTAGGGGAAGGCTGAACCATTCATCCTATGGTTGCTCATCGCTCCAAGAAGTACCCCCAAGCCCCTAGAGCTCAATGTCCATATCATACAGGACCTTTAGGAGAGAGTCTCTCCACGACTCCTAGTTGTTCTTGGAAAGTCAAGAATTTGAACTTTCCCAGGGGCTTCATCTGAATTTCAGTGACCTGCATATCAGTCCCAGAGTGATGGAGCCTTCTTTCTCCTTATTGTACGATATCCCAAAAAAAGTAGTACCTGATGTCTATATGCTTGGAGCGATCATAGAACATGGGATTCTTCAACAATCGAATCTTCCTCTGGTTGTCACTGAAGATCACAATGGTATCCAACATGTGTCCAAACAACTCACAAAAGAGCTTCCACAACTAGACAGCTTCACAGGAGGCCATACTCACAGCTATGTATTTGGCCTCATCGGTGCTCAAAACAATAGACTTCTGCTTCCTGCTCATCCAGGATGTTGAAGCAGAACCCAAAGAGAACCAACACCCATAAGTGCACTTGCGGTCCTCCACACTGCTTGCTCAATCAACATCAGAATAATCATGCAGCTTCACATTTCTGGCTGTGTATCTCAATCCATGAGAGATTGTGCCCTGAAGATATCTCAAATGATTCTTGGCACCAATCCAGTGAGGCCCAAACATATATGAGCTCAACATGCTAACTGCAAAACATATATCCAGTCGGGAGTTCACCAAGGACATCAATGCTAGTATGAGTTTATGAAACTCAGAGGCATTTCCCAAATCAGGTTCGACATCACTACCGCATAACTTCTTAAATTTGGGCTTCATCGAGGTAGTCACGGACCACCATTCCAAATCCAGAATCCAACTCCCTCTTACTTTTGTAAATGAGAGGGTTTGCACCTGTCAAAGAGAGGTCGTTCTCATAAGGTACCAGTATGAGAGGTCTATCATCTACAACCTTAAAGCAATGGTTTGGATCGGCTTCACTCCTAGTGGATCTTAGCTTCATCAGATAGCTATCAATCCTCTCTTACCAAGCCTAGGGTGCTTCCTTCAAGCCATAGAGAGCTTTCTTCACCCTGCATAGATGAGATTCCTGAACATGAATCTCAAACCCCTCGGGTTGATACACATCCGTGGTCTTGTTATAACATGAGGGGAATGGTCCCCTTGTAAGATTTCTTTCGGTACATCTCGGACATGTATCTTCATGCTCTTCTTTGAATTCAGGCATCCCTGTCACTATCTGTCTTACATCGGATAGGGCCCCATAATGAAGATGGGCAGACCTCCGATGCCATAGAAGAGGTGACACATGACATGGTCTCCATTGGACTTCTTGTAGCTTTGATACAAATTGCCAACCTTGAACCCATGAGTAAAAGCATCTTTTAAAATTGTTTTTCCAAACACGTACCTTTTGATTGATGAATGCCACCTTGAAACGTTTGACTTCCATTACCGAAATGGACACGAGGTTCTTCTTGAGATCAGGTACATAAAGAGCTTCTTGTAAATGAATCGTGCTACCCTTATTCAATTTAAGGGTAGCATTCCCTACATCCTTTCCGGGATAGGTGGCATTGTTTCCAAGAATAATCTCCAAGATTGTTTCCTTCTCTATTATATTAGAGACTGCTTCCTTGAATCTAGTGAAGTGCCTTGAGGCACCACTATCAATTTTCCCAACGAGTCTGGTGGAGAGGGCCGACATAAGTTAATACTCAGAAACAACATTTGGTTCTTCATACCTAGAGTTCCCTGCTTTTCTTGAAGAGTTGGCCATTTTTTTCTTTCTTTGCCATTGTACCTATCATTCCTCCGATCATTGAAGATGCCCCTGGAATGATTGTTATCATCATCAAGTGGTGTGTCCCTTCTATTCAGACACTCCCTCGCATAATGGGCAAACTTATTGCATGCAAGGCATCTTCCTTTCCTTCCATCCTTAGATCCGGACTTCCCATTGAAGTGACCTTTAGGTAGGCCACCAGATGCTTCCGCTGCGCCACTCTGATAATCTTCTTTGCTTTGACTTCACCCTTGGTGAATTTGAAGTGGGATGAGGAACCCATTGAGCTTTTTGACCTTGTCCAACTATCTTCGGTGATTGCTCTTTCACTCTTTCTTGGGCTTTGTCTTCACCTCAGCTCTGATACCATGTTAATTTTAGGTATGTTCTATGCTTAGCGCAATTTACTTCAATATTTTATATTATCCCAATGGCAATATTCAGATTAGCAATCACATTAGCATGATAGTAAAGTGAAGATAGGACATAAACATAAATTGCAGAAAACAAGCCAAGACAAGAGGACACAATATGTGGCGCCAGCCAGGGACAACCCCAATGTGGGGAAACCCTTGATCAATTCTTCTTATACTCTTCAATAGTTCAACAAAGAGAGATAGTACATATACATCAGAAGTTAGCACTTTGAATTGTCAAAATAAGAGCATAGATCTTCACCATGAAGATGACATAATGTGGTTGCAGATCTGAGGACATGGACTGCAGTTCTGAACTCGAGTGAAGGCTAACATTCTTCCAATGTGATTATAACACCATGCTACATCTCATCGTGCTGCATCCATCATGTTGCATCCATCACCATGCTGCATCTCATCATGCTGTATCCATCATGCTGCATCTCATCACGCTGCATCCATGATGTTGGCTGACTAATCCTCAACACAGTAATACTAACCCATGATAATAGCCTCATGTCATATAGCCCTTAGAATAGGTCCGAGTCAATCTTTCTAGAGCACTGTTTCATCCTATATAAGTCCTAAAACAATTTAGACAAAGCTCAGTGAATTCAACCTTCAATAACATGTATTAGCAGAAACTTTGCTTTTGTACTTGATGCCATATTGAAAATCCGGGACTGGTTAGGGCATCAACCTCAGTCCCTAACAACTCATCAAAACTGGCACAGGATAACTTCGACTGTCCTCCAATGGAACGCTGCCCTCCATGATGCTCAAGTTAGGGCTTAATATGCAGTCCTCAATATTGTATACTGTCAACAAACTAAGCTTTTTTAGAGCATCGGTCCGTCTAGAAAAGTCTCTCCTTTTTGTCACGCTGTCTCTTGCAAATATGATTCGCCTTAATGCTGCCTTGGCTACCTCAGCGACTTGCTTTGGCTTACAGCTTAGCAAAGCAGATGGCTGAAATGATGGTCTCATCTAACAAGGCCCAAATAGATATAAACCTATGCATAGAAACAATCTTTATTATAACGCAACAACTCATGCTTCTTCCATGCTATTAGTGTTGATGTTTCTAAGTTTACTTAGTTTAGAAACCCTTCATGCACTTTTTCTGGTTTATTCCTACCTACTTGTTATTTTTCTTTAACAAGTTATTTACAAAGTAAATATTGAAAGGAAACACCAGTGCATGCTCAACATATTACAAATCAGCAACTAAAAGAAACACCACATGACACCATTATTTTTGGACCAATGTCCCCTGAAAAACTCAATGCGGGAAAACTGGTGCAGCTATCTGAGGGTTTTCTTATTAAGCGATATCAAAGTACAATCTGGGTGCCAAAACTGGCCTACACAACAGAGAATTTCCTTAGCAGCTATACCTCACAGTTTGAGAGAAATCTCCTGGCTGAAACCCCGGAAAATCCTTCCAGTAGCTCCTTAGCACAAAATTGCTTTGCAACCCCAGCGTTTGCCCAAACTGGATTGCGTCAGCCCCTCTCTGCCTCACGCTGGCCCTGCGTCAGCTCTAGGAGGCCCTGCGTCAGTTCTGGGAGCCTCTGCGTCAGCTGCGCTGGCCCCTCTGGTGCTCTGCGCAGCACTTGGCTGCCTCTATGTGGCCCTGCGTGAGCTCTTGCTGGCTTTGCGTCACCCTCTTTGGTTGCTGTGCTGCTCTCCCAGCACAATCTCTTCCTTCTCTATTTCTTTGTACTCAATGCCCCTCAG
Source organism: Pinus taeda (assembly GCA_000404065.3). Lineage (NCBI taxonomy): Eukaryota > Viridiplantae > Streptophyta > Pinopsida > Pinales > Pinaceae > Pinus > Pinus taeda. The sequence continues at coordinate 10,552 of APFE031142545.1, read as the reverse complement.
CTGCTCTCCTGATCATTGATTCTATCTCTCTTAGCAAACCCCTCTCTAGAGAATGGAATGACTGATCATCTGGTGTGTTTTCCAAGTGACCCTTAAGCCTCTTCTTATACTTTTCTGTTGACATATCAACGGTCGAGATTACGTCCCTAATCAACGGCTAAGATTAGATCTGGCTTGATCCATGTCTTTTGGACCACTCTTACAAAGATTCATATTAATACATATTAATATTTTATTTTCCCTAAGTTTTGACTTAGGGACTCCATTAAAAATATTAATTATTTTAATATCTCCTGATTTGTTTAGAATCTGCCCAAACCCTTTCTAGGTATTGGATATCTCATGTGCCCCAACCTCTCCACCGCTAGAGCACATCTGATGCTACCCCAAATCAACACTCCCTCTTAGCAAGGACTATGCTCTAGCAATACTCCTCACTGAGTATTACTCTGATCATCTGGCATCGGTACCTGTGTTGATGCTAGGGCTTCCTGCCCAACATCCTCTGCACTACTGCCCATGGTTTTGCCACTGTCACTGCTACATCTGTATGACAGCTCCCTCTGCATCCGTGCTGCTACTGGTCCTTTCTCCCAACACTGCATCCGCACTGCACCTCCTCTAATCATGCTGCCCACTGCTACACTGCAACTCAGTTACTGAGAAGTAAGTAACTGATCTCCCAACTGACCTCCTTGTTGGCCTAGAAACACCCACTGATGCTGAAGCTCCCTCTGTCGCTGACAAGTGCTCCCTCTCTGACCTCTGTGCTGTTGCAACAACTCTCTTGCATCTCGCACCGTTGCACACCTCTCTGTGCCTTCCTGCACTGGTGCAACATTCCTGTGCCTCTCGCTTTGCTGCAACTTGCTAGCCTTGCGCTGTCACAAGACTCCTGCACTGTAGCTCTCTCTACCGTTTCATCCGCATCGGTCACTACCCACTCAGCCAGTCCTGCTACTCCTCGACGGGGATCCCGTAGTAAGGTCTAATACAAGAGGCTAGGTACCTCGAGGATCCTGCCCCTCATTGCCTGTAGTCCATCTGACTATAGCTCGTTGTTTCTCCACTCCCGCTAAAGTGGCGTGTGTGCACTCATGGCACAATCATCGTTTGTCAAAACTTCCTTCTCTACCCGTGCTAGCACTGCCTTAGTCTCGGAAGACTCTCCCTTACTCTTCTTCCTTGGGCACTGGGTCACATAATGACACATCTCCCCACAGTGGAAGCACTTGATCTTGGAGAGATCTTTCTTCTTCCGCTTCTCCTGCTTTCCCTCAGATGCTAGGGCCACATCCTCCTCCTCCTGCTTGACCTTGATCCCTTTGCTGCTGCTAGTTATCTTCGACTGCCGTCTGATCTCTTCTAGGCGAAGAGCTGCCCATATCTCGTCCCAAAGTAGGAGAGTCCCTCTGCCCAAGATACTCTGGATAAACACTTCCCAATCTTCTGAGACAACATTCAGGGTTGTCCTCACCATAAGCTCCTGATTCGGTGTCGCTCCTATAGCAGTCAACTGGTCTCGGATCTCATTCAGTCCTCCGAGGAAGGTGTCAATCGATTGACCCTTCTTCATCTGATACGACCTCATCTGGTTCTCGAGCAACATTCTTCTCTGCATAGAAGTATGCTGGTACAGGTTCTTAAGAGCCTCCCACATCTCAACTTTCGTTTCCTTCTCGGCTATATATGGTACCACATGATCCTTAACCCTGTCAAGGATAATGCACTTGGCCCTCACCATCACCTCTTCGTACTTGTCGTTATCATTGGGGTCGACTGAGATAGCTATAACCTTCAAGGCAAAGTTCTTGACACGATCCCTGTCAAGCACTAATAAGATTCTGGCCTTCCAGACTACGAAGTTCGATGCTTCGTCCAGTCTATCTTGGTCTCGTACCCCGTGAAGTGCCATGACGCTCCTCTACTTCCCTCCTGGAAATTCTCTGTTCGACTCCTATGAGTCTCTATTTCCCGTTTGGAAGTTCTCTTCTGGACTCCCTCTGAGTCCTGATTTCCCTCTTGGAAATCTGTCTGCTGCTTGTCGAGACGCCCCCTACTCTGATCGTCTTGTGCAACTGCACTGCTGATCCAGATTCCTCGACTAAAAACCCTTGGTAACAACTCCTTTGGCCCTGTTATGTCAAGTACTGTTCTGACTACAGTACCTAACTAGCTCCACTCTGTAATATTTCTATAGCCTTTTAGACTCCAGCAACTAACTTTGTGAACTGCGTCAGCCCC